>JAHVYC010000278.1:0-17972 GCA_020623665.1 Calonectria multiphialidica
ACTTCTATATAATCAAACCCCTCAAGGGGCGGCTCAAACCTGGCAAGCCAAGCAAGCACATAGATGGACCGTCAGTAGGGAGAAAAGACGGAACGGCAGCCCGTACCCAGACTCCGTACAGAATATCGATTGTTTTGTGTGTAAACCTTTGCAACGAGAGGAATAAAAAGGCCCCCCCCCGGTAACGCCCAAAACAAACTATCCCCAATACAATCTCGTATGATGGCTGCACGAATTCGCCGATACGTTCTGCTAGAGCCTCATGAGAGAGCCAACACAGCCGAGGCCCGATGTTACATCCGCGGCTTCCCAGGTCACAGATTGACCATCGACCCCAACAATCACACCCAAGAGCTAAGGGCCCGGGGCCTCATCAACCTTTGGAAGAAGACTACATCAACAGATGGTCAACCTTGCGGCGCGCATCGCAGCAGACCAACCAAGGTCTTCATCGGGTCCAAATATCAAGGCAAGAGGAAACCCTAAAATCGACAGAACCAAAGTTCGCGAAAAGCTTCACCTCTAGAGTCGGAGATGACTACCACACCTTGCTGGCCGCAACGCAGAGATAAAAGCCCCGCGGACCGCGAATATGCAAGCTCTTCTTGATCCTCAACACACTCACAAGCAAACCTCAAGTGTAAGTGCCCCCCAACGACATCGTGACCAACAGCTAACCGACTTCAAGACCCTGAAGCCAAATCAAATAAACAACAAGATAACTATCCAACAATGATGCCGACCGTAAGAAGGCTTCCAGCCTCTGCTGGAGGATGAAGATTCTTTTCTCCCCAGACAAGCCAGCACTACTCAAATCAAACGCCCAACTCAAAAGCAACAGCTTCTCAAACCTGTCATACTCTTGAGCTCTAGCAAAAGCCCTCGCACTCTAAGTCTCGAAGCCAAGCAAACAAGTCATCACACACAACTGCTCTGCGTTGTCTACAACTCCCCTTTCTCATACACAACTCGTTGCTTATAACCCAACTCCCTGCCACAATGGTAAGTTATAGTAATAGATATAGCAAACATATTACTAATATCTAATAGTGCCTCATCACAACAGTCATTGGCACTATCATCGCCAAAAAGGCGATAGAGACAGCCACAGAGCGTTTCGTTAACAAGGCCCTAGACAAGGTACCGGGCCTCAAGCCGGCCGAACCCAAGCCGGCCGAGGGACGCGGCTATCAGTCAGAATTTTATGCATTTCAACGAATAAAACGGCAGCTAAAATGTCCTACAAACGCTGCATCATCTACGAGGGCAATACCCCCCCAGAAACAGAGTCTGCACATCGCTATAGGGGCAGAAATATCCAGGCCAACAATATCTCATTCACCAAGGCCGATGAAACTCATCTCAACACACAATTCAGACCCCAATTGGATCCGGACAACCTGTCTGAGATAGCGAAGGCCAGTCTCATCCTGCAGTAACACAGGTTGTTAAAGCGAAAAGACCTTGAAAATGTTGGCATCAAATTCATCACACAACAAGAAAAGTGGCCAGTACCAATACGTGATAGACCTTGATAAGATTCGAGCCGCAACGCAGATATAAAAGCCCGCGACATCAAGCAAGCTACCACCAACGCCAACACCTCACGCTCGCGACTCTGCTGCTGTCACAACTCTCTGTCTGCGTCTCCCGAACGCGCTGCCTTTCTCTCGCTCTCGGAAACTGCCTCTTTCGAGCTCTTGCTCTTTGTGCGGCCGTACCTCTCAGTCAAAGTAAGCGTTTTGCATGATGTAATGAATATCCTGCTAATCATCAAACAGCCAGGAGCATGGCTCCTTTGAATAAGGCCTTTATCGCCATTCTCGCCACAGCGGCCGCCATAGTGGGCAATGCCTTCTATGACGAGCTAGGAAGGCAGGGTGCCCAGGAAGGGGTACAATAGACCAAAACGGGCCTAAAGAGCGCCTTAGAGGCCAAGGAGGGCAAGGAGGGGCCTAAATCTAGCTAGCAAGACCGGCTAGCTCCTTGATAAAATGTTCTGTTTTTCTTTCTTTTTTGCAAAATGATTACTTCTAATGTGGGTGTTTTATCTCTCCAACCCAGGAGGGCTACAAATGCAAATTGCTGCGTTGTTCACGTTTCAGGGTTCGCCTAACTCTCCAATGCGATCACCTCAACCAACTAGTCTTCGTAACGTGCCCGCGAGCAAATGAAAGGGAATGTTTAGTCTGTATTTTCTTTATATATGCTTCACTTCTTCGTCCGAGCCGCCCATAGCTTCTCCCATAATTCTTCAAACTGTGCAAAGGCCTCTTTATTCGCCAGTACCAAATGATCCGCTACACCGTCTACAATGGCGCCAGCATCCACCAGCATTTGGGCCATCTGCAGCCTTTTTTGGTCCAATACCTCTCCTGGTCTACAGTTGAAGCGCCCTGTATCCAAGGTAATGTGCAAGGCAGTGGGACCTGCTCCTGGTGTTGGCATGTAACTCTTGGGGCTCCCATCCTCTGCAACAGGGCATGTTGTCATGTTGCAGAGTGGTTTTTCCATGGCATCTCCAGAGGCATGAGATAGCAACATTTGCGCTATCTCAAAACTGCCAGCCATGGCAGCGAGGTGCAAGGCTGTGCCTGTCCAAGGGTTACCACCATATAGGCCCGAAGGCCGGCGCCGATCCCCATCTGGCGTAAAGACCGTTGTAGTAGCGTGTGGAGAGACTCCTGCTTTCAAGAGTAGACGGACCGCATTCTCGTGTCCCATCCATGCGGCAAAATGCAAGGCTTGCCAGCCGTGTGCGTCCTTGAGATGAGGGTTGGCGGAGTGAGCAAGCAAGGCTTCTACCACAGACAGGTGCCCCTCTAGTAATGCGAGATGCAGGGCAGTCCTATTTTGACTATCAACGGCATTGACATTGATCTCATGGTGTAGCAGAGCCTGTACAAGAGCCGCGTTGCCAATTTTGGCAGCTGTGGGAAACATTATCTCGCCGACCGTGTGCAAAGTGCCAGAATCCTTTAGAGCCAAACAAATCTGAGACATAATCTCAGAATACTCAGCCGTTTTGGAATGATCAAAGTGCTGCGTCCAGTGACTTTCACGACGGTTATTCTTGATATACTCCAATAGAAAGCGCAATACGGCGAACTTCTCCCGCAAGCCAGCAAAGAGGAAAGTGTCGAGACCGCTGGAATATTCGCAGCAGGGATCCGCACCCAATTGAACAAACATCTCAACAAGCTCCACCGAATTTGTTTCGCTGGCCACTTGAAGTAGGCATTCCCCATTTATCAATGCTTTGTTAAGCTCGAGGCCATGGGAGATCAGCATCTTGAGAATTGCAGCGAGGTTCCGGATCTTTCCAGATGACGTACAATCATCTAAATGAAACGAGTAAGTGCCCATGACATCATTCAGGCAATCCGATTTGAATTTGGCTCCAAGGTCAAAAAGAAATGCGAGCGCACCTGGGTGCAACGCCTGAATCGGGCCCCAGAGCGATCCGTCCAACGGAACGTTGGTCTCGAACCTGGCCCCCAGACGACGCAACTCGTCAAAGACCTTCCAGTCCTCCACTACAAGGGCCAAAGCCAGCGGCGAATAATAGTTGGTATCCATTGCCCAACAGTTGAATGAATCTCGGTAGTTCTCCTGCCACTCCGCCGTCACGTTCAAATAATCTATCCCGCACTTCGCATGAAGTATTCCCAGGCACGCAATAGGGGGATCAGGAGTTATGACACTGCTGTGGGCTTTCGTCCAATTTTCCTTACTACCAAGTACCAAGTGGTGGAGGCAGGTTCTACCGTAATTGTCCTTTGTCATGACATCGGCGCCAGCTTCAATAATGGTCTGTAGCAATTCCGGCTGCCGCGATCTGGCAGCGTAATGCACAATAGACATGCCGGCCTTAGTGGCATCCCTCATGTGAACATCAGCACCATTATCCAACAGCAACTTCAGCATCCGAATAGAGATTTCAGGGTCCCCCCTCAATCCGCACGCCAGCATCAGTGGTGTTTTGAGTGAGGGAGAATTCTTCAAGACTTTTGCTTCATCTGCGAAAGTAAACACAGTATTGACGTTGGCACCTCTGGATAGCAAAACCTTTGTCGTATCCTCGAACCCATTTATAACCGCTTGTTGAAGTGGTGTCAGGCCTTCGCGATCGGCCGCTTCTATCATAGCCCCATTTGTGAGCAGCACCTCGACGAACCCTGGGTCTTGACGGAAGGCAGCAGTGTGTAGGGGCGTTCTGACCTTGTCGTAGTTAAGGTTGACGCCCAATTCAATCAGTAGCTTGACAGCCAGAATATTCTTATCTCGGATAGCTGCGTGTAGTAGCCCCAAAGACCAGGCTTCGGGCGATTTTGAACGTGGACCCTGGCGAGAAAGAGAAGTCACACGCTCAAGGTATATTTCGGGGCGGAAATAACGCTCTAGTTTATTGACTGTACGCCAGGCGTTTCCCACTGGAGGATCAAAATGTCCCTTTTCCCATAGCTCTGTGACCTCCGTTTCGTCTTGTAGCATATTGTACAGGTCGATAAAATCGGTGGCGTCATGATCTGTATCGCCTGTCTTATGGTTCAAGCCTTTGAGAATGTCACTCTCCATACGCTCCATCTCATTCCCATGGCAAATATCACTGGAAGATGACACGTCATTTAGTCGGGTGACATCCCTTTCGTGAATTTCCGCGGGCATTTGCCTGTGATGCTTCAGTAGCATTTTTATCACGCTGGTTTGCCGTCTTGCAGCGGCCCACCGCAATACTGTCCAGTCGTGAATATCTCGGATCGTGTGGTCTGAATTGTGCTTTAATAAGAGTTCAACTGAGGTTGTGTCACCATTCAGTGCCGCCCAAAACAATGGTGTCCAGCCCACCGAGTCTTGCGCCTTAACATCTGCTCCATGGGACAACAGAGTTGAGACGGTCTTTTGACTGCTAGCAAAACATGCCCAATGTAGTGGTGTCCAGTTCTGTGAGTCTACTGGATTCACTTCCTGACCCTCTGCTATAAGTCGCGAGGACTTTTCAGCCAAATTCCAATATGCCGCCATGTGCAGAGCTGAATGGCCAGTAGGCATTGACTCGAAAGCTGCTGAGCGGATCGATAAGTCCTTGAGATTGTTCTTGAAATTGCATGCCTGGGAGGCCGCAGAGCGCAACTGTTCGCTGTCTAGTAAGATATCAATGGCCCCTGTCATGCTGGACTCTATCTCTCCATCCAAGATGTGGTGACGCCAATGCTGCGCAGCGTATATAAGAAAGGGGAAGCTCTTCATACGTGTCTCCAATTCATCTGCGCTGGCCGTGGGCCCAGTTATGAAGGCTCGCAATGTGAGGTAGCGCAGGCACGATGCTGCTACGTCGGCGTGCCAGTGGATACCTTCCCGGTTACGAAACCATTCATACACCGTAGAGTGCACCATGGCTATAGTATTATCTTTAGGGCTTATCGCCACTAAGCCTCCACAGACCTTCAGAATGGTCTTGGTCGAAAGCAGATTTTCAATATCGATTTCGTCGACTCCATCCTCGGTCGCAAGCCCGTGGAGTAACTCCAAAGTTGAGAGTCTTCTTTCGGCGCAGGCCAGCCATCCAAGTACCCTGTGAGCCAACTTACTATGCGATTTTGACTGTGCATCGATTCGGTCAAGGCTAGAGTCGAAGGCTTGGCTCAGATGAATCGGGGGAGATTGTAGAGCTTTTCGCATCTCCTTTACGGTACTCATTTGGACAAGCTCATCGATCAGAACCTTTCCAAGAAGAAAGCTGCAATGTTCTTTTAGTTTTGTGCTCCTTGTTCGCAATGGGATTCCCAACTCACATTCCATTCGACTTGTCGATAATGTCTGTCTCCAGTTCGGGATGACTCTCTAGCAGGTCTTCCAGGTCGTTTTCCTCAAACTGGCTGGCCACATATGCTCTCAAATCATTCTTATCTGTTTGCATCTCCAACATCTCTGCACTTTTAAGGGTAGTCCGTATCTCAGGCAGATCCCTACTAGTAACCATGATTCTGCAACTGGCTTTCATAAAAGGGCTCAAGATGGCTTTGATATCTTTCGGGCTCTCCAATTCGTCGGGCCCATCCATGACCAGAACGACTTGCTGGCTAGCACAGACCGTTAATATCGCGTCCAATAGGTCTTTGGCCTTGGCAGATCGCGTGCTACCCAATCGAGTCCTGCAATCCCCAAGGGCCCGAATCACAGCAGGTCGACCCTGCATGATCATTTGATGCAACAGGTCCTTCCATATTGCTTCCTTTGTCTGCTTTTTGCGGTTCGAAAAGTCGCAAAAATACCGCACGAGGCAGAGCGATTCGTCTTGTAAAGTCTCAGACAGGTTTTGATACGCTACTGACGCAATCATCGATTTTCCAACACCGGGCGCGCCATAGCACCAGAGAAACGATGAGCTGGTACCAATACTCCAATTTTTATAAACCTCAGAGTCCAAGAACCAATCTCCTGTTCCCTCCAGAGGGGTTCGTTCAGGACCTGACGTTTCATCCGGGTTTCCAATCCAGGTCAACAGATCTCGCTGATCCTGATGATTGCTGAGCCTCGTGACCCCTTTGTGCGTTGCTGACACAGTGACCAGCGTGTGAGCTGTGAGAAAGCTAGAAAACATGCTGCGAAAGCGGTGTAGCTCTTCCATGTGCTTCTTCAATGTCTTCTCTTTCAATGGCCATAAAAACCCTGAAATGGGCCTCTCTAGCTCTGTACGTAATTCCTGAAGCTCCTCCGCACATTCATTGATCATGCCTTTGGATAGAGGGGATGGTCGGCCCGCTGTGGTGGGCTGGGTCTCCAGTGCTTGGGCAGCTTCTTCACTGCGCAGAAGAACCTCGGTCAAGGATGAAACTTCTCGCAGATACTGTTTTTGTGTACTGTGCGCAGATCGAATGTCTTCGATGTACCCATAGCTAAGCTTCGTGACTTCCATCGCCAGTGAGATCAGGCCGGCTATGCCTGAGGCGATGCCAATGATCTCGGCCATCTTGATGCCTATGAGTCAGCTGCAGGGAGAGCCAAGAGACACGAATGTCCATTCCCTTCCCTGTTCTTGTTCACAGTAGAAGGGATTTCCCTATGACGATCCAATTGTTCTGCAATGTGACAAACATTTCCTGACTCAGGTTATGAATATGTCCAACCGCCTCCTGCCCCAGCACAAAACGGGCCGCCTTACCCGTAAGCGACCACCTTTCCGAAACGAGCTGTTGAATCCTACGCTACTCAAGAGCGTGATTGGTTAAGAGGACAGGCAGGTGGGTCGCGTTTCAGTTCCTAGCAGAAAACAACGCACGATAGTTATTAACGCCTCAGATGTATGCGAATTCAATACAGGCTCAACTGTAGTTTTGTTGCAAATAGAATTAAAAAGGTCATGCTTTCAAACGGAAGTCCCTACGCCTTCCCAGGAAAGAGGTATATTGTACTTTGCCTCATTCATCAATTATTGCATAGAGCGTCGGTTCCGTGGACCATGTAGCTCAGGATCCCAATAATTTACTTTCACTTTTCTAGCCTGGTACCCCATGGTTCTCTTCGTGTTTCTATATTATTCACAAGTGGGACTTTGCGCAGATGTTGTCCGTGTTTGTGTTATTCATGTCCAATATTTATCTAATGTGGTGGTAGTGGCGGTAAGTATACATGCTGAATGTAAATAGTCCACAGCATCATAAATTGTGAATGGCTGTACAAACACACAATAATTTAAAGAAACCCCCGAAGACCTTGGCCTACTTTATTCAAGAATAGACGAAGGCTAGCAAAACTGTAATGACATTAAGAAAATGCCGTTTGAAATTTCCCGATTACCCTACAGTTCCCGCAACGCCAATCTCCACATATTAGCTCGGCTGTCGATCATCAGAAGCGGGAAGGAATGCCCGGCGGCGCTTCCCACCAATTAAGACAGTGCGGCTTGCCAATAAACGAGAGGAATTATGGCTCATGTCCACCTTTGCAAGGCTTGACGAGTAGTATTGAAGCGGACTCCGGGACCCGAAGGCCGAAATACGACCACTCCACTCGTGAATGTACAAAGGCTCAGTCATCAAATGCCGAGGGAACGGGGGCGGGCAGGTGGGCAACCGAGCACCCACGTACTAGGTGGACCCTGAAAACAAGCCCAATCGCCAATGATCAGACCTGATGATGGCTTCCACTTGTATGCATTGCATGCGAGATAGATCAATGAATCTTGTTTTGCCATCAATTGTCTGCCTCGCCCACCTTCGCTGGCCTGTTCTTGGCCAAGCCCCTTGGACAAGCGTCTCAATGCTACGCCCCTCGACCCAGCATCATGGGTAATTCTCCAATCAACCGCAGTTGAGGCGGGGAGCCTGCACTGCGAAGTGGATAGAATATGTGCGTCAATACGATGGCTGTGGAGAAACTTGGTAACTGTGCAGATCTTCAAACACGACGCAATGAAAACAGAACCCGACCGGCGACAACACGGGTCATAACAAGAGACCGAAGATGGACAATGATTCTATATAATGATTTTCCCGACCGAAGAACGGAGTATGATCTTGTTTGCTGACCAATCGGTGTTCTAACGAATCTTTAAATCTACACTCCTTACACAACATGGCGGACTCGTCGTTCAAGGTTCTCATTGCCGGTGGCAGTGTTGCCGGCCTCTCGCTGGCGAACATGCTTGAGAAAGTCGGTATTGACTATCTAGTCTTGGAGAGCTACCACCAGATTGCACCTCAGGTCGGTGCCAGTATTGGAATCCAAGCCAACGGATTTCGAATCCTGGATCAACTTGGATGCGCAGAGGGCCTCATCTCACTGTGTGAAGATCCACTCTATAATTCGTGGCTTCGGGACGGCAACGATGGTACTTCTATTTGTCATTATACGGATGTCGCCGACTCGTTTACAGAAAGGCGAGTTCAACGTTGTACGAGAGATATGTGAACTGCTTGCTGACAAGAGCCCCTCGTGCAGACACGGCTACCCCACTATTTTTATTGACAGGCAAATGCTTCTCCAGGGCCTTTATGATAACCTGAAGCACAAGGACCGCGTACTCACTAAGAGGAAGGTCAAAACAGTCGAGACGTTTGACGACCACGTGGAGGTAACCACAGAATCGGGTGAAACCTTCCAAGGAGACATGCTTGTTGGGGCGGATGGAATCTACAGCACTGTCCGTAGTGAGATGTGGCGCCTTGCCAAGAAGGCTTCGCCGACTCACTTTCCACCGGATGAATGGTCAAGTATGGCCTTTAATTCTACTTGTGAATGAAATAACAGACTGACTTTTGCAACAGAGGTACCGTGCGACTACAAGTGCATTTTCGGGATTTCTTCCCCCATCAAGACGATGTCAGAACCAGGCGTCACTTACACTCTGAATTACG
Source organism: Calonectria multiphialidica (assembly GCA_020623665.1). Lineage (NCBI taxonomy): Eukaryota > Fungi > Ascomycota > Sordariomycetes > Hypocreales > Nectriaceae > Calonectria > Calonectria multiphialidica. Next base: position 9,360 of record JAHVYC010000278.1, read on the forward strand.
GGTACTCCTACCTGATCATCACTGGACCTGGCGGGAGGGTATACTGGTTCTTGTTGAAGAAGCTGCCGAAGACTGCATATGGGAATGGTATCCCCAAATACTCCAAAAAAGATGAAGAGGAGCTGGCTACACTGCATGCCTCGGACCCAGTCAACACCGAGACTACCTTTGGCGACCTCTACAAGGCTAGGACAAGCTCTGTTTTGACACCCCTGCACGAGCACGTATTTGACAAGTGGTATTATGACCGTATTACTACAGTTGGTGATTCGGCCCACAAGGTATTTCCTTTCCTGGTGCATTCTGGTTGATTTGTCTAGGATAACATGCTAATCGTCTTATGCTGTGCTAGTTTGAACCAATTTCAGGACATGGAGGCAACAGCGCTATTGAAACTGCTGCAACACTTACTAACTATCTGGTCGCAAAGCTTGGCAAGAAAGATTCACTCAGCACTCGCGATCTTGAAGAAGTATTTGCCAAGACGCAGAATGAGCGGTTTGAGCGTGTTTCGGAATTGGTCAGAATATCTCATAGACGCCAACAGAATGACGCCTTGGAAACGCCCTTAATTGCGGCCATAGCCACAATCCTGCCCAGGATTTTAACCCAGGACGTAGCCTACCAGCCTCTATCAACTGCCTTCGCCGGAGCCACTCGTCTCGAGATGTTGCCAGTTCCCGATCGTCCGCATGCCGTCCCATGGAACGACGACCGACCTGCTAAACTGCTCAAGTCGACATGGATTCCGACGAGTATTGGGCTTGGTGCTCAGCTCGGTCTGTATTGGCTATCGAACAGAGCACTGGGAGATCTGTCAATTCCAAGCCAATTCATGGACTCATCTTTGCGAAAGGAGTACACTGGTATCGCGGGTGTTGATACCATATTGTCTGTCCTTGTATCTGTATTTGGAGCTGTTATCTCACCTTCAACCCCGGCTTTCAGGGCGCAGATCTTGAGTTTCATGCCTGTTATTGGGCTATCGTCTCTCGACTGGACGATTGAGGGTAACAGGAGAGGAAACCAGGGATCATTCATCAATTGGTCGGTATCACCATATCAGGCAAGACCAGGGATTGTGCTAACAATCGAATCACAGGCCCAGCATTTACAGCGCAATTTACCAACTCCTAGGAATTGGCCGTATTGCACCGCTTTACAACATCGCAAGCACCCTGACATCGATCACAACAGGGTCTCTCAGCCTCACTGTTGGTCGCGAGGTCCCTCTGGAGGTTTCTGAGGCACTCCTGCCTGCCTTCGCTGCAGGCTTTATATTGCCGACATTCCTCATGTTCAACCCTTTGAAGAATGCAGACACTTGGCAGAAGTTTGTTGCCTTCTGGCAACCTTCGCCGGTTTATGTCGGCCTTCTCACCACTGGCCTTGCAAAACTGTACGCCAGCAAGGAAGCCCCTGTTGCGGGTGAATCTCCCCTAGAAAAGGGAAAGAGGTTGAAGCAACGACGAGAGAGGAGCGCCGCCAATATGAAGAAAGTATATGCCGTCAGCTTTGGGGCGGCAACACTGTTCCACCTGGGCTCCGTGTATCAAATCTGGAAGTCGCCTGAGCTGTCGTTTGCCAGGGTTTTTGGCCAACTCGGCAACCCCTTTCAGAACACTGAGAGGTCTGAAGGAGAAAGCATCTTCAACTTTTTAAAGTGGGACATGTTTCTGAGCAGCATCTCTTTCACCATCCAGAACTTTTATCGCATCTTTGAGCTGCGAAAACACGGTTTCATCACAACTAGCAAAGCTTTGAAGGCTGCGGCTTTGGTTTCAGTGGGCCACTTCGCTGTGGGGCCTGCTGCAACTCAAATCGGTCTCGCTGGATGGAGGGAGAGCGAGTTGAGCCGATTGAGCCAGTGAGGTCTGATATTACATTATACAAGGGGAAAATTGGCAAATACTTTTGGTTCAAGTAATAGGTAATGATGCACTGTCATCAACGCCGGATAACAACTAGAGAGAGACAGAGATAAGAGGTCTGATTGGCCAGAAGCAGTTAGATTGGTGAAATTCATTTAGGAGACCGCGTCTGAAAAAAACATTCACTAAAACAAACCAAAAAAGCTTAGCCTCAGGATTTTCGCGTTCTCACATTGGAGTGTTAATCAAAATTTGTCTCACCAGCGCAGAATAGGCTTAACTTGGCTCTATTAATGACGTCTGCTTGCTTTCTGCCACGGCTGACCGCCCCCAGGCTCTGGCCATGCCCCTTGTGCGATCCCTGCAGGCGCAGCGCATGGCTCTGAATCCGTCGCAGGAAATTATCTCGTATTGTTGAGGTGGTGGGATCGAGTTTCGATGCAGATTCAACGCGACCATCCCCGGACATATGAACCAATTGACCACATGCGGCCGGTAAGTCCCCAGCTGTAACGCCCTCTGTTGCGCGGCGTCGCGGCCATGTCCTGTAAACCGACTCCTGCGGCGGCACAGAAGCAGAAGTCCATGTACAACTGTCGCGTTTGCCAGCGCTCCTTCAAGCGGCCGGACCATCTTGCCCGTCATGAGCGAGCCCACAGCAACTCTCGCCCGTTCCGCTGCGGCCTGTGTAGCCGGACCTTTGGCCGCCGCGATATCCTGCTCCGCCATGCCAGTAACGTGCATGGGATAACGACGCAGTGCGACGACGCCCAGGTCGAGGACCGACGGAGCCCCAGTGTTGGTACGCAGTCGTCGAGTACCAACACTAACGAGTCTCTGCCTGCAGCAGCGGCTGACCAAGAGGCGGCTAATGCAGCTGTCGCGTGGGCGGAGGAGCAGGTCGAGGACTCGGCTGTGCATGCGGACAAGGCCCGGACCGCGCTGGCCACCATGGACGAGCCGGCCCTCGACGAGTTCATCGATGCCCTGCCCACCATCAGCTCCTACGCCGGCCTGGCCCAGATGCTTCAATACGGGCTCCCAGTCAAGACCCGAACGATGCCGTCCGCCGTCAACTGGCCCGTAATCAATGATCCCGGCCTTCCCGAGATATTGAGACAGGGGTTGGGCCGGGCTCCGATCCGTCTTAGCATGCCGAACGGCAACTCTATGCACGGCATCCCGTCGTTTCAACGGCATCCTGTTCCCTCAGCCTTATCTACGCCATCTCCCACCAATTCACTCTCTCCGCCCAGTCCCTGCTCGACCTTGACCGAGTCCACATTTGATCATCTCCTCCAGTCTTACAAGGATCACTTCACAGCTCTCCACCCTGTCTTTCATTACCCCACTATGGACTTTTCTTTTGAGACATTCTCCAAGCCAAGCCCCCAAAAGATTTGCACCCAACAGTCATGCGGCCAATGGAAGCGCCGGCCGAACCGCACCCTGGTGCTCTCCATCCTCGCATTGGGTGCCGTCGTCGATCACAAGAGGGATCTGGGACTTGATCTTTATACGCAGACGAGAAAAGAAATCCTTGCCTGGCTGGCCAAGATCAAAAGAGTGGATTCGGGAGAATCCCTCCCAATCGATTTCTTCCAAGCATTCATAAACTACATTTCCATTGGCCTTAGTTTTGGAGACAAGGCAATGGAGCAACTCACAATCGGCCACACCGTATCGCTTAGAGGGCTGGTCAGCCTAGCAGGCTTCGAAAAGCCTTCATACGTGCCTCCTTTGCGCTTACACTTGGTCTGTCCAAGCTGTCAGACAAAGGCTCCGGTTGATTGGCTGTCATGGTTGGCTGTCGAGGAGCGCAAAAGGACCTTCTTCTCTTATTTTGCGCTCATGAGCGCAGCCATAACCTATCTGGATTCAGTGCCGACCATGGACTGGCGCGAAGTCCAACATCCACTACCATCCAGCGAAAAGCTCTGGCTGCAGGACAATCCGATATCTTGGAGAGCTCTGTCTGAGAAGGAGCCTCCACTGCCTTTGTTCTGTGACGTGGTCCAGTCTCTATTTCCCTCCAACGTCAACGGACACCCCCCTCCGAACCCCAGCTTCATCGAAAGCACTCTCGGCAACAACCCCAACGGCCAGAGCCAACAAGTTCTGGACCGATTTTCATGTTTCCTCGTCATCACAGCCATACACCGTGAGACATTTCACCAAAGACTTTACAACCAACTTGATGTCGAATCGCTACAAGCTGCGTTGCTCCGTTGGCAAAATTTGTGGCCCCAGTTCCCAACGGAAGAGGATGGCAAAGCTACCAACACGCTTTTCAGCTGCAGCATTGCAATGTTTGACAACACGCAACTGCTACTGCATGTAGATGTGCGCGAGGCCAGAGAGGCGCTGGTATCCCGGGACTATGAAAAGTTTTGTGTGACCTTCTCAAACTTGGATCTTCGACTAGACAGCCGTGGGACCGGCTGTTCATTATCAAGTGGCCGCGACAATTGGCAACAGACTTTTGAGATATTTTTCGATACCACCAGGCGCACAACATTTCGTCACATCGCACGTTATGCGGTCAATGCGCTGGAAATCGCCTTCAAATGTAACCCCCGCCCAAATTTAAACAACCCAGGCCTCAACATGTCACTTCATACGGGAATCGCCGTGTTTTATTGCATCCACCTCCTGAGCAGTTGGATGTGTTTCTTTGCAAACTGCCTCAACAGACGACTTTACACTACCCGACTTGGCTTGGCTGAGCAATACGAGGATCTTGAAGATGTCAAGCTCCTCCAAGACATTTTATTGTTTGCCAGAAACAGAAAGACCCAGTTCCATGCCAGATTCAACGTTCCGGATTCGCCTGATTCGCTTGATGAGACGAATACTGGTCGACTGGCACGCGACTTGCTCAGTCTGCTTTCACACGTTTTCAAACAGTGTCTGACTATGCCAGGTAAGCGCATTATTACGATAAATGAATCACATCATAAATCTCTTCTGACTCAAATTTCCAAAAACAGCTTTCGCACACCTAGGAGAAGGGTTAAAAGTGCGTTCTAATATTATATCGAATTGGGTGAATAATGAGATGGTTAGAGGAGAGAATTAAAAGTACACATGATCCTGAAACGCTCCATTATGTTCTAGACTTGGTTAAAGGCGAAACCGGTAGGGGAAGGAGGTAAAAGATCAGGCAACAAGGGACTTGGCTAGGCCAAATGCTGTTTATAGGCCGATTTGAGAAGTACATGATTAAAATCTCAATAAAACTTAATATATAGATCAGTTTAACGTATAAATATTAACATATACTCCGGTATCTACTGTTTCAAACTTCTCGACAATTACTGGGATACGCAAGGGCTTGGGGATGGCGCCCACATTCTTCCAACTCATCCCACCAGGATAGCTGCTTAAACCTTGCATACCAGCTCCTGAGCTGCCCCAGCCTTCCATCCTCAAATATGTCGAAAGAGTAACCAAGTTCCATGTACCTTGCGCCGCCTGCTAGTATGGCATCTACCAAACCCGGATGCTGGAGCCCAGGTGTCAACCACCCACCACTCTGCAGGCTCTCTGCAGCCCAGCTCTGTGTTCTCAGTAGTGCATTTGCCATATTCGCTTTTGCATGTCGTGCCACAGCAAGACTGCGGTCTTCATTAGGCATGCCGGACCAGCTTGTCGTCACAGACGCCGCGTTTTTGATGTAATAGTTGCAGTCGTTGAATGCCTGGTAAACCGTTGACTGTATATCGTTCATGAGCATTCGATCAAGAACGGTCGGGCTAATCAATGATGTTTTTTCGGGGTAATGTTCCTCGAGGAATAGACGAATGGAAGAGCTTTCATGGATCCAGTGAGGTGGTGTTCCATCCCCATCCACTACTCGTAAACAGGGAGAGCTTTTGCCGGGCGGCTTTGGATCATTGGGACTGGCATCTTCAAGTGAAGTTCCGTTGAAAAACGTTAGTCGAACCCTGAGCTTGGGATCGTTTGTTTTTCCGTCGTATAGCTGTTGTGGGGATTCGATGATGCCTTTTAGGAGTAGACAATATACGATCTGTTTGGGGAAGAAACCTTCCGGCCATAGAAAAAGTGTTAGGTCGGCGCTCTTGCTCATTTTGCTTACTTTTCTGAATTAAGATGGAATGATAAAAATAGAATTGTCCTGGCACTTGCTTCCCATCCGCGATGGGGGATTGGCGTCTTTATAGGCCGTATAATAAGTCGCCGACGCGAGTCGTAATGTCTCCGGATCCTTGCCCAGTGAAGGCTAAGACGCCACTAAAATGAGCACAAAGAGTCAGAACATGAAATGTCGCCGAATATGCGACGAGCCGTTCTGTGATTACAAATATTATATGGCACTATAAAAATAAATGTATGAATTACGTTCGGTCGACAAGACTGGGCAATGTTTTCGATTCTCCCCATTGGCACGGGAAGTTAGGCTGGTAGTTTGACATTGATTATATACGTTAATAGTACGATAATCAATGCCAAAATAACTATTATGTTCTTCTATTCTTTTGTGATTGCCCTAGAAAATGGTGACAGCAGTTAATATCATCTTCTTTATCAGTTGGTCCTTCTTGTCTAGCTACTCCCCGTTTTGGAAGTATGCCTAAAGGACGGTCTGTTGGAAGCACTGGTGCTCAAACTACCCACCCAGGTAAGACTAGTTATTAAAGGGGTCATTTATAGGGCTATTGTAAAAGATAGCGTGTGGAGATAATGGAGAGTGGTGAAAGATGCATCATCATCCAATGAATAGCTGCTGCTGCTGCCTGCCGGCATATTGCCCTGTGTGGCGGTGCATGTACCACCAGCCACTCCCTTCTCTCGCATTTCGGAGGTTTCATTCGTCTGTTTGTTGTTAGTAGATGCTTTGAAGATGAGCGAGGACAGTTGAAATGCCAAAGATGGCGTTGAAAGGCAGTAGTATTGTTTATATCATGCTGGAATGTGCTTTGTGGCTTGGTCGCGCGATCAGTTTCGCATCTCAAATAACTTTGACCGACGTCATCTTACAGGATTTTAGCACTGAAAGGTGATATGGCGCGGTCTTATTAGGCTCATTGCAATCCTGAATAATACGAGGAATCCTTCAGGCAGCAGTGGCAGCAGTTTATAAACTTGCGCTGCGAAGCATTCATCTTTAACACAAACTACCATAATGCACCAAAAGTCAACACTTCAGCAAAATGGATGCCCTAAATATTGTTAAAATGTATGCACATACGTAGCCTACAAACTTTCAGCGCTGACCCTTTCCTTTAGCATTCTCCTCGTCATGGTCACAGCATCCTTCATTCCCCAGTGCCACAAGCTACTTTCGCGTCGAGACTCTACCGGCCTCAGTCCCATATACCTTCTCATGAATCTCATTACCGCGACACAACAATTCCCGGTAGTTCTGTTGCATAGTATCATCGAATCACCGAGCCTGAACAATCGCCGTCATATGACGCTTCACGATTGGCTTAATGTGTCCAAATTCGCGGTCGTGCTGGCTGGGAATCTGACCCTGTCAGTGACCCCACTCTTTCATGAGGTTTATTGCAACCGTCATCACCATATATCTGACCTTGTTTATTCTTCACTATAGCTTTGGTGCATACTTGATATTTCCCCCTGCCCGCCATCGTCAAAAGACTATTCCTCTCTGCGTCTACTTTTTCTGTTTACTAATCGCCATAGTTCCCTTTGTCTTCGTTATCGGTCAGGTACCAGGCCCCAAGGACAACCGGATTTACAACGGTTCTGGTCCCTGGTTGTTGGTTACAATTTACTTTCTCTATTCTATTTTGATTCTAAATCCAATTGTCATCGTCCTCGCTATTCCGGCCTGCATATCACAAGCTCGGGAGCTGCAATCACGGTCCGACACGGGTGCACTCAGCACAATTGGCCTTCCAACCCAGGCTGTTATATTTTTTATCACCGCAATAGCCTGGCCACTGGAAACTTTCACCGCGCCCTGGAGTGTGGACTTCATGGATTGGTATGCTTGGGATGGGTGGCATGCTCTGGTTGAATTTACCTTTGCCATAGTTCAGGCGCTTCTCTGGCGAGCTACTAGGCGTCTCAATGTGGCTTCTGGTGAAGAGACGGGTGGTGTGGCCGATGAAGCAACAGATGGATTAGGTGATGAAACAAGTAACGGCACGGCTGACGAGACCACTCCTTTAATTAGTGGGTAAAAATAGTCTAGGATTACTGTACGATGCATCTTGCGTAATTTGATGTTGGCTTTCAATTGAAAGAGGCAGAACTGAGGCGAAGATTACTGGGGGCTGCCCAGCCCGGGGATGGTACACCCCGGCTGAGCTTGCCAGCCCCAGACGACGCGGATTCACGATTATTAAGTAGTATGCGAATCATTGTTGGAACTGGAGTGTTTTCTCTCAATCAAATCGAGCAGTATTTTGTCTGCGGCTTGACGATGGTCAACATCGTTGCCAAGTCATCTTCTTTACACAAAGATGCCACGTATAGAGGCGCCATAGCGCGTTATCATCTTTTATCAACACATGCGTTGCACACACTCACTGGGGGGGGGGGGGGGGGGGTGAACTTTATCGCTTTGCGGTCTTCGGTGTGGGACTTGCCCTGCTTCTTCTCCACCTTTGCACGGTGGGTCGGTCATTGAGTCTTTCTGCCCTTGTCTTCTGGGTTTGTCCCTTCCACTCCTTGGCCAGTAAAATCCAAAGCCTATCCTTGTTTTTCGGTCGAATTTGCCGAGTGATGACGCGACAAGGATCATTGCAGA
>JAHVYC010000279.1:0-17532 GCA_020623665.1 Calonectria multiphialidica
CCCCGGGATCTACCCACAATATGCCTAAAGGTATAATTTAATAGCCCTAAAGTTTAAGTCTAATCCTATATTTAAGTATTAGTTTACCCCTTATAATTAGTTTTAGGTAGGAAAGATAAAAAAGGGTAAGGGTAGGTAGATTTAGGTAAGGTAATACGTAAAGGGGGTAAAATAAAGTATAATTAGGAATATAATAGATACGTAGAGCTAAGTCTTAAATTAGTATTGTGTTCAAGTAAAGGGGATTTTAAATTCTTGATTATTAGTAGCTATAAATTTAGTCCTATTATTACTAGTGTTTTTTTAACTGTTAATATAGAATACATAGGAACTTAGTTATAATCTCTAATTTAAAGATTTAGGAGGCATGTTAAAAGGTTATATATAACTTAATTGTTTAATTCTGGGCACTTCTCCGCTATAGATCTATCCATAGTTCTATACTAAGTATTCAGACCCCCTGCACTAAAGCCCCCGCATTGTAGTCCGCGCTACATTACAATAAAAGCCCACCTAAGTAGGAAGATTATATTATATAGGCCTCAACAGATAGGGAAAAGTGTATCTCAGGATGCGGAAACTCTGGTACTGCCAAGCCGACCCAAGCCGGTTTCGTGTTTTTCAGGAACGACTTTGCAACTTCAACAACAGTTTCGGTAAGCCTGGGATGTCCACACATCTCCACGGTTTGAATCTGCACAAATGTCAATATACTTGTGGGATTTAGTTAGGGTGTGAGCTTACATGGAAGACATGCTCGAACGCATCTCCTCCAAGTCCTGCAGTCCGGAGAGCTAACACAGCATGTTTAAATGCTTCCGTGACTTCTTCTTTAATATCTTTCGGAACAGTCCCATCTTCACGTAGACCGATTTGACCTCCGACTACAAGTCGTTTACCTGTGGTAGGGATAGATACCACATGCGAGAGCCCGAACGCGGCTGAAGACTCTTCGCCAGCACCAGGCCAATTCCAGAATTGCAGACCATACGTATCAAGCTTGGAGTCTGTATTTTGGAGGACCATGGTGATTTTCTGAAATGAATCGAGAGCTTTGTATGGCGATAAAAATGACCCAATTTGGTTCAGGTTAATTGGCGAAGTAATATGGTGGTGATGTATTCTGCATCTGTTCAGACACTTTGTTCTTTTATATCAACCTTGCCCGGAATTTCGTGTTCATTTCCGAGAGTATCGTTAAAATTATGGACCCCAAACCGGGATCCAGGCATAATAATTTGACTTGCACCGGACTAAACTAGGAGAAGGATAAAAAATTGATTGGCTTATCCATCCTTCTGACGCTGTAACGGAATAATAAGTATTCAGAGAGGCAGAAGTTGCAACAAATCATTGGCTTTGGCTAACTCCTAAACGCGACACCGATTCAACCATCAGTTTGACAAGTAATATTTCCGTCAAAACCCAGCTAGACCTCTACAACATGCCTCATGCATGCCCTAGTGAGGTCAATTAGATCGGTAGGCGTTTTCCGATTGGAATTAGGGTGACAATTACGCCCTGTCTCCACAGGACAAATCAAATATTCCAACACTTATCATTAACTACTTCTCCGATGAAGTGTATGACGAGTAATCTCCATTACAAAGACATGACTTTTGTATTACGGAATTTATCATTTTCGCTTCCTATGCTATTTGAGTGGACTACAGGAGTTTTCCCCGACACCACTTTCCTACGCCTTGTAGCCTGTCATCTCAAAATTGTACCCATAATTCGTGCATAGCCTTTCGAGGTCGAACCGCCTTTACGCAGCTCTGTTGCTACAATGGCAGAGGCAATTCTACACGAGACCCTCAAAGTGGCTGCCGCACCCTCGGCCAGCATGCTTGGTAGGTTGTATTCTTCAAAGGAGTTGTTGCTACGATGTTATAAAAAAGGCACATACACAATAGTTGTGTTGGATACTGAATTTAAAAGTTGTTGTCTAATTAAGCTTTCTACTGCAATGCCACTTGCTACTGATTAGACAAAAGTGCGCTATCAACATAATTATTAATCATATGAAAGGACCTCCGCTCCGTAACATGAGAGCTTTCTAATTCTCTGTCCACAGCTGCACCATAGGCCCACCTTTACCGAAAATGGGATCAAATTCCGGTAAAGGAACACTGGATGCACTGCTCTTTAATAGCTCGATAGTGCTCTCTTCCTCCAGGCCATTTCGAACGTCCCAGTGTGGACTATCCTATTCCGAAAAGTTAATGATAAAGTAAAATATATCAATGCTAGGTAAACTTGCCTTCGGGTAACACGCCGCGTAGAGTAAATCATCTGTAGATTCCTTGTTGCTGTGCGCCGTGCCTGCCTGGTCGCTGTTAGCGAATAGAAAATAAGAGACAATGGCAGCAGTTAAAGAGAATACCGGAATTATGAGCGCATCGCCCTTGGAGAGCTGTATCTCCGTCCCATTATCATCACCGGGGTTTTCACTGCGGCCGAGAACGACTGTAGTGCGACCAGCGACAAAAACATAGCACTCATGCGTATTGGAGTGGTAATGTCTCAATCCGTAAGGGCCGAAAAAGCCATCCACCCGAAATTCGTTACCATTAAGCAGCGATGTAACAGCCTGGTGGTCATCCGTGACAGGAATAACATTTCGGTAAATGATAACTGGGAAGCGAGAGTTGGGCACGAACTTGGTACTCTCAAGACGGACTAGTTCCATTTTGCCTGTTGCTGAGTTAAATGGTATAATATAAACAGATAAACTGCAGCAATATCTGATGCTACCTTAGCCTTTTTATCATTCACGCAACTTCTAATAGATTGGGGTTGTCAATAGTTCCATTCCATTTCTTCGGACTCGGACAATCCTGTGATTGGTCATGTATCGAGCAAGCGTGTGATGGCTGTCTCGGTTAATCCTATGATTGGCCACGGAGTGTCCACTACGAGCGGTTACAATCGGTAATGATACCGATTCCCCCAGTTTACGTTCTTGATACCAGCACATTTCTAGTCATCACTGTGTTGTCGGCTACGACTGAAATGTTATTATATAAGTATCTTCGATTTGATGGGGTGAGTTCCGATGGCATTATTTTCTTCACTTGAACACATCGCACGCTTCATTGAAAGTTACAATCAGAATGGATCAAAACAAACTCTTGAAGCCCGTGCTAAGAGTGGTCATAGTGGGCGGAGGGGTCGCTGGTCTAACACTCGCGAACGCTCTGCAATACACTGAAATCGATTTCGTGGTTCTCGAAAAGTCTGAAAATATCGCACCCCACGTCGGTGCTTCCTTAGCAACGGCAGGCAATGGCAACCGTATCCTTGATCAGCTAGGTGTCTACGAGAAAATTGAAGACGAAATTGTGTTGCTAGAGTGGATGCATGATAGAAGTTCCGATGGGAAGGCTTTTGCAAAAAGCGATGCTGCTATCTTGATGCATAAGAGGCAAGTCCGAGCTCGCTGCTCTTGTCCAGGGGATGCGATTCTAATTCGGCCACGAACAGACTGGGCTACCCAATTAGCTTCCTCGATCGTCAAAAGATCCTCGCCTTCCTCTATGACAAGATCCAAGATAAATCGAGAATCCTTCTAGGCAAAAAACTGTCGAAGGTAGAACAAGATTCTGAGGGAATTACAGCAACCTGTGATGACGGCTCTTCCTACAAGGGAGACATCGTCGTTGGAGCAGACGGTGTCCACAGCCTGGTGCGGAAGGAGATGTGGCGGTACGCAGACATTCATGCGCCCCATAAATTCAGTGACGAAGAAAAGCAGTGTAAGTACATCGCTGGAGACTTTGATTATGACAAGTTTAACTGACTATCTGAAAGCTATGACATCAGAATACAAATGTCTTTTTGGCATCTCCAGGGGACTTCGGTCTTTATCTCCTACAGATTATCATATCACATTCGGAAAAGGGTGCTCTTTTCTTACAGCAGGAGGCAAAGAAGAAAAAACCTACTGGTTTAATTTCCAAAAAATGGATCAAGTATATCGAACGCCACACATCCCTCGATTTTCAAAAGCGGATACAGAAGCGTACGTAGCTGCGAACAAACATCGCAAAGTGACAGAAGACGTCACACTTGGCGACCTATGGGACAACAGGGTATCTGCAACACTTCTTGCGCTGGAAGAATCTTTCTTTGAGCACTGGACTTGCGGCCGATTTGTTTGCGTTGGAGACTCAGCGCATAAAATGACACCTAATCTAGGCCAAGGCGGCAATAACGCTATCGAGAGCGCCGCTGCTCTGGCCAATAGCTTGAAGAGGATGGTTGATTCCATGACCCCGGAGACTAAGGCCTCTATCGATATGATCCAACAGGCTCTATCGGAATACGAAATGAAACGTACTCTTCGATCAAAGGCAATACTTGACGTTGCTAATGGAATAACGCGCACGCAAGCTCTGAGTACACAATTCGACTGGATTCTTAGCCGATACGTTGTGCCTTCTGCAGGTGACTTTTTTGCCAATCTTGGCTGTGCCAATATGATTGGAGCCGAAAAGCTGGACTACCTGCCCGTGCCCCCGAGATCCTTGCAGGCAACTATGCCCTACAACCAAGCACAGGGGCTCGGGTACTCTGAGTCCAGGACACGGAGAGGGCTTCTCGCATCCCCTCTCCTTATTTTGGGAGTCTTCGCCTGGGTAAAAGTCGCTCCAGTACTGAGAGCATTGGGAAATATGGAAACATCTCAGTCAACCATGCTTCAGATTTTGGCGCAATTCAGCGACGCCCCCAGCGATTTGCCCGATTCGATCTATCCCGTCTCTAGTCTTGGAAATAAAACTTTGCTTCTACGAAACATGTTTCTTCCTGCAGTACTAGGAGCTCATCCGGCATTTCGAGCTGGATTGTTTTCATTTTTAGTAGAAATGGCCCCGGTTTATATGATATGGCTGTTTGAGGCTTACCGGCGCTCAAATGTTCTCACATTCCTGCAACTGTGAGTACAAGGCTTGTTCCACATTTTACTGATAAAATACTAACAACGCGGTTGCCAGACCCCTTGTGTTTTCTCTACTCTTCCAGTTCAATGGTATTGGGGTAGTGGGACCCGTTTACCTCTTCCTCCATTATATCCATTCCCCGATTGAAAGCTATGCGGCCTCGGATCTTCGTTTAATTCGTTTAGGCTTTGCCAAGTCCATCCTGGTTGCCTTGATCTGCGGATATCTCTTGCCAACGTGGGCCATGTTTTATTGGCCTAAATTGTACCAGAGGATACTCGTCGCGGAATTCTGGCAGTTGTTTCCTTTTTGGACGGCTATCATGCTCAATATCTGTGCTCTGATTGTGAAAGACGATACCCAAACACTGAGACTTTCGGACCCGAAGGCGGATTTGCCTTATATCAAATTCGCTACGTGGACTGTTGGCTGTATTTCGGCGTCCAGCTTCATCTCGTTTACCACCACCAATATCGGAATTCTACAATCCTATTTCCGGCGAAACAGATTGGATCTATCCAATTTTATTGACTGTGTCGTCCAAATATGCAGTTACGATTATTGCATTTTCTTCGTTAGTGGGACTTTCTGGATCTTGCTGTTATTCCATGACCTGAAAGTAGCGGGTATGACTACAGCAAGTTGGCTTAAGTTTTGCGTGTATTTGGTCGCGCTATGTGTTAGTATCGGTCCTGGAGCGACTATTCTGCTATTCTGGTATCTGCGCGAGCAGATCATTGCGGAAAAGAAGGATAAAAATGCCATTGTTAGTTGAGCATAGAGTGAGCATTATAAGTTCTATGGGATTTATACATCGACTTGCACAAGCTCTGGGTTCGCAATTTGCGGATCCCGAAATATTAATGTACAGATGATGAAGCGACCTGCTTGGTACCCTAGACGTTCGAAACTGGAAGCCTTTTCCTGTACGGACTTCATAGAATACTAATAACATACGTTTTGTTAATAGCTAGATCATGTCACTCTAGTTACAGCTATTAGAGATAATCGAGATGTCTCATAATTGCCTTTTTTCAATTCTTTTTGCCGTGGTGTATTTATGTTTAACCATTAGCAATGATGAATAATCGATCAGAATAAGACATAGGGTAATCCGTGCCTCAGGATACAACATTCGCTGTAATCTATTAAAGAATGCAATGGTATTACGTGGAGTGTGAACCCTCACTTAATTCTTCTATTGGTTTATGGAGATATTGATACCCAGTAGTATCATATTCCAATGCTCAACTGCAAATGTTGACGATGATGCCCTTCACATCTCACTCATACGGTTGATGACCAGGTTTTGGTTGGTCAGAGACAAGAAACCCGACCGACCACAGTCCTAGTAAATATGGCCAAGTCGTGCAATAACTACAAAATATATCTCGAAAATCCTTTTCCTGTGGAAATCCAATGTGAGATTTCGGCAACCAATCCCATCATTTTGTGATTAGTAAAGTCTGTGGCTGTGAGCTACTAATAGTTAGCTATGGGATTATTTGTTCAGTGCAAATGGGACAGCACGATTGATAATCAGATTGATAATCAGATTATTAATCCCAGAGGTGGGCACAGAGATATTGTTTTTCTGCGTGATGCTCGGAACCGATGGCTGAGCTTGTGTTGAGGACCCAATTTGGAGATTACGGGCTATGCCTTGTTTGGTTAGGTTATCCCGGATTAACTCTATATTGGCTGTCCTGGACCGGATCACAAACCAAGACGTCTCAGATCTTAACCTAGTGCGTGCAGGAATAAGTTCCGATGAAATTGTAATAAAATTAATACAATCATATTTTCATGGCTATCGCTGCTCTCTGGCTTGTGTCAACAGTGAGACATCTTCTGAACTATTAAGGCAGGCTCACGGATCATCTCTATTACTACAGTGTCAACAGCCCTTCTAGGCGACAATTGCTGTACTTAATAACTGACGAGACAAACTCAAGGCTTACTTGCTTTTTCAAAACGCAATATGTTAACAAATATACCCTCCAATATCTCTAGCGAAACCAACGACAACTCTGCTAATGGGAAAAGACTCAAGGTTATTGTTGTCGGTGCGGGATTTGCCGGTATGACCGCCTGCATCGAATGCCAGCGACGCGGCATGGATGCGATCCTCGTTGAAAAGTATAACAATTCCGCCGAGTACGGCGATATCATCGACTTCTTCGCCAATGCAGGACGCATTGTCGACACATGGGACAATGGCAAAGTTGCTGACAAGCTACTCGATATCTGCATCACCAAGGCCAAGTGGATGCAGATGCTGAAACACACTGGTGAAGTTGTGCATCGTGACCCGTGGTATCTCAAGCCCGAGCATTTCAGATACCAGTACGCTGGTCAGAGAGGTGCCATGTGGAAGATCTTTCGCGACTACGCCGAGGAGGTTGGTGTTGAGATGCGTTTCGGCACGGGAGTCGTGGATTATTTTGAGTCCAGTGACCAGGCAGGAGTGGTGCTTGCCGATGGTACCAAGATTATCGGCGATTGTGTTTTGGCTGGCGATGGCCCTAAATCTCTAGCCAGACAGAAGGTCCTCACGCTTGAGGATAAGAAGACCAACAGCGGCTACGCCATCTTCAGATCTTATTTCGAATTACCCGAGGCCTCCGTGGACAATCCTCTTCTGAAGGAATATCTCAATCCAGACGAGGATACCATCAAGCTCTGGATCGGCCCCAATTCACACATGCTCGTTTACTCCTGGCAGGGAGGTTCCAAGATGGTATGGGTGTTCTTCCACCCAGTAAGCTATTTCTCTTCGTCTGGCCACCCCAGTTGATTAGCTGTTGCTTCTTGCACTGAGTCTGACATCATTTCAACCATAGGACGATGAAGACATCGGTGAATCGTGGTCCGAATCCACCGACAAGGCATCCGTGTTGAAGTACATCGACAGCATCGGTTTCAACGATGAATGCAGAGCTATTGTAGATCTGACACCTCCCGGACGCATCATTGATTTCAAACTTGTCTGGCGCGATCCGCTTGAGACGTGGCTGAGTCCAGGTTCTCGGATTGCTTTGATTGGCGATGCCGCGCATTGCCATCTGCCGACCTCAGGTCAAGGTGGCTCCCAAGCAATGGAAGATGCCATCGCGGCTGCCGTCTGTCTTGAGAAGGCGCATGGTGACGTGCCCCTAGCATTGAAAGTCATGGAAAGAATTCGGTTCAATCGCTCACACGTGACACATCAAGCTGGGATGCAAATCCGCGACATGTGGCACGAGAATCCTTGGGAGCACGTGGAAGATG
Source organism: Calonectria multiphialidica (assembly GCA_020623665.1). NCBI lineage: Eukaryota > Fungi > Ascomycota > Sordariomycetes > Hypocreales > Nectriaceae > Calonectria > Calonectria multiphialidica. The sequence goes on from JAHVYC010000279.1 coordinate 8,214, forward strand.
ACCCGGAGAAGATTGCATTGGCAAGAGGAGACTGGATTCTTGATTTTGACGCCGTAAAGAATGCGGAGGAGCACTTCGAGCACTTGGCGGAAGATGTACGCAGTGGTAAGAAGGGTACATTGTCGGAACTGTCACTCCCAGCCGGGGGAGCATACCAAGATATTCGGAAAGATTAAATGTTATAAATTTAGTCGAGTCTGATATCCATAATCTCTTCCTATGAGGCAAATATGTATACTAAGTGCGTACGTAACATCACCGTCCGCTTGAAATGCGTGAAGAACGGCTACAGGATGCTTTGATGTTTACGGACTACTTTCTCTTGACTAAAATGCTTCCGCTTTCAACTTGATCTAGAAGAATGTATAAGTAGTCAATGAACTTTTTAAAAATGGATAGTTCTTTCTTTAATTAGATCGAAATACCAAAGATTTCACGTAGAGGATCCAAGTTGGCATATAACGTTGTCACTTTACTTGAACCCCATGGAATGCAGGACCACGACCAACGCATTCTATCACTCCCCATAATTGGAAAATATATCATAAAACAGTTTAAAAAGGAGCATTGAACATACAATAATATCAAAAACTAATGTCTAGCCTTGTGAGTCTCAGTCTTATAAGCCTTTGATGTATGGTAAAACCACCTCTGTGACGAACTCCTCCAAAGTATGGAACTTGACACCCAGTGAAGTAGTCCAATCGTCGGGCAAGGGGACATCTGTGAGAACACCATACTCATTCTCATATCCATAAAGCTCATCTAGATCTTTGATACCGGTAGTTTGAGGAGTGTTCAAACAAACCTCCAACCCAGTCTGTTTCTCAATCTCTGCAATCACATTTCCGAGAGTGTCGTGTCTGGCAACTGAGTAGACTGGACGGTTCAAAACTTCTGGGTTGTGGCGATACTGGGATAGAATCGCCCCCACGGTGGGGCCGAGGTCTTTCTCCACCCAACTGAATCCTTGTAAAGCGTCTCGATTCAACAAAGCCTGCTTCAACTCCAGTGAGCCGTCATCGGCTTTTGTAAGAGCTTCCCAGTTGACAAAGTTGTCGTAATACCAGCCCACGTAAACGACTACGTGAGGGATCTTCTTGTACTCTAGGTAGCGAGTCACGACTGACTTGTTCTCCACGAGTGGATTACTGGCATACTTGGCGCCTGTCCGGACGAGGGCGCTCGGAATGGAGGACCAGATAAACAGCCCTACACCGACTTCTTGGGCAAGGTCGGCCATCGCGCAACCCTGGCGTGCTTCTTCAAGGCTATTATCTACCAAGTCATAAAAGTTTGTAATGACAAATACGGCTTCAGCGCCAGTGAAGGCCTCCTTGAGGGACGTTGGAGTTGACATGTCGCCTTGGTAAACGGTGACATTCGGCAGCTCTGCCAGCTTCTTGGCAGAGTCGCTATCGGGATTCCTTGTCACTGCTCGCAAGGAATGGCCATCATCTTTACAGAGATAGCGGACCACCTAGACGGTCGAATAATTCAGCCTGATTCAAGATCGAAATAATAATCACACTTACGGCACCACCTTGGACCCCAGTCGCGCCCAAAACAGTTACGATACGTTTGTCACCCATATTATTCGTGTCAATAGCGATGGTGGCGACTAAAAATGATTTCGCATCTCATTGTTTGATTATAATCTTTATATGGTGGGAAGGGCAATTGAAGGCTCGAAACCTCACTTGACTGCCGGAGTTTTGTTTGAAAACATCTCGGTTCATGAGTCTGTTCCCAAAGAAATCAATCCTCGCCGACATGATTGATAATCAGGATTTCTGTCGTTATAGATCGGATTACCAACCACGTAGAATTATCCGAAAGGCAGCCAAGATGATTTATCCGTTATTACATAATGCGGCATTCCAAGCTTGTGAACTAAAGAATGTTAGGCTCGGATTATTTTACTATTGGATGCCTTCACGGACACAACTAAGTTCTATACGGAATTTAGATGGTCCAGTCCGATTAATAGAGTATGATAATTGAGCTCATAATGGATGGCTTGAGGGTTTCTTTTAGCATTAGAGCTTCAGATTAATCACCAGTTTTAATCAGAGACGCATCAAATCATGGCGATTTCTGCTGCCGTAGTATATGTTGCTCGCGAACTTTGGGCCCGATGGCCATTTATCATCCTCACGTCTGCTTTCATCCATTTTCTATGGAATCGCTATGGCACTGGCCTCAGCAGAATTCCAGGCCCGCTATTACAATCCATTTCTATGATCCCCAGGGCATATCAGGTCTGGTATGGGAATGTCCATCAACACGATCTGGAAGTTCATAAGAAATATGGAAAGGTTGTGCGGATTGGTCCTAAAGTCTTATCCATTTCCGATGTCAATGAGATGAATACAGTCTACGGCATCACAACAAAGTTTTACAAGGTTGGTGTATTCCATGATTTATGTTAAAACACATATCTTATGAAGAATCGCAGTCTTCCTTCTATGACCCTTCCACGCCCTACGACGAGGAGGGAATAGTACCAGATCCTTTCATTCTCAAAGACAAAACGATACATTCACGCATGAAGCGCAACGCTGCAAATGCATATTCACTGAGCTCAGTGGTGCAATTGGAGCCATATGTGGATCAAGTTGCAGACAAGTTATTTTCAATTCTTGACCGGGAAGCAAAAGACCCTGCCAGTATAATTAGCCTTGACCACTACTTTCATGCGTTTGCAATGGATGCTGTCTTTATGCTTAGCTTTGGAAAAAGCTTGAATATCCTGGAGAAGGGAGATGAGCACAGGGTCATGGCGTGTTTTGACACCATCATGCCCTACATGGCGACGGTACTTACTTTCTCTCTCTATTATCGGCACCACATTTTCCCTAACTAAATTCATAGATTGGCCAACTGCCATGGTTGCATAAATTCCTGGTTGGGAATTCCGTCATGGCCAAGCTCATCTTGGGGAACATGACTTTCGAAACAGGTTTGATGAATCTTGCATCCTCTCAGGTCGAAGAGTTCAAGAAGAACTTGGACCGGTCGGAAGATGGACCCTGCACATTTACCGAACGCTTGTTGCTGAACCAAAAATCAAACCCCGAGTCTTTAACAGACCGGGAGCTGATCACACATGCGCTGGGAAATATCACGGCGGGGGGAGATACGACATCAATCACTCTCCGCTCCATTTTCTACTTTGCACTCAAAAACAGCGCATCATACGACCGACTCTGTCAAGAAGTACGCAGTAACTGCACTCTGCCAGTTAATTTCTCATCGGCCAAAGACCTTCCTTACCTCAACGGTGTTATCAAAGAGGCGCTGAGGCTCCATCCTCCAATGCCAATCATGTTAGGTCGCACCGTACCCAAGGGCGGTGCTCAGATCTGTGGGCATTTTGTTAAGGAGGGCACTGAGGTTGGCATCCCCGCGTATGTGCTACACAGAGACCCGGAGATCTTCCCCGATCCCGAAGCCTGGAAGCCCGAAAGGTGGCTCGACGCTGTGACTGACAAGGAGCTCCTTGCTATCATGAACCGCACCTTCTTTGCATTTGGAGCGGGCCCACATACATGTAGCGGCAGACACATCAGCATGATGGAAATCATCAAGTTGGTGCCGTCACTGCTTCTCAAGTACGACTTTGAGCTTGCTTACCCTGAGCGTCCGTGGACTTTTAGAGTATCCATGTTGGCGCCGCAGAAGGGAGTCTATGTAAAGATAAAGCCAAGGATGTAGAGTAGCAGTTTATAATGGTTACTGTTGTGGGATCTAGAAAATCTTGGTCCTATGGCATCGGAATGGGATACTATCTCGAAACAGGAGAGCTTCGGTGTGGCTGGAGCGGAATCCCCCACTCTTGTTGACGGGAAGTGGGCGAGGTCTATAATTCCGGACAAACAACTCGGCAGTCATCCTGGAAGCGCACGGGACATTATTTCAGATCATAACTCTGTCATGTGACCGGATTGGCGCTATCCTTGCGATATGATTGATCTGCGAGTGTACCATCTCACTGGGGTGTTATTACCCCGCACTCTAGTGGGAGATTAGGGCTTCATTTTCGGATTAGAAATGGGCAAACTTGACTCAAAGGGACAAAGTATCCGAGGCGGAGAGCTTGTCAGGGGGTGGTTACCTCCCCGCATTTTACTGGTAGCTTAGTACTTCCGATTTGCCAATGGAATCGCCACCATCCAACTCACCCCGTCACTTCGGTTGGTCGAACAACCCCCCAAACCAGAAACTGCCCTTCCACGCACTTCATCATGGAAGAATCAAGATATCTCACCCAGTTCACCTATCAAACACCCAACGCGTCAGGCTCGTGCTGGACTTGCGTGTCCGCCAAGACCGAATGCAGTCGTGAGCTTCCAGGTGCGGCCCCTTGTGGCCCAATGGGTTTTCTTAAGTTTTGAGCTTACCAATCAGAGTGTCAACAATGTGTCCGCTTAGGCAGACAGTGTGCGGGATACAGCACCCGGCTCCAGTGGCCCAAAATTGAGGGAGCCTCACGCAGGCCGTCCAGTCCTCAAATGCCGAAAGATACGAATAGAAATGAGAGGAACGGTCCCACACAATCGCATCACAGGCAGCGTTGGACTTCCTTGTCTTAATCCTTGGAATCGTACTAATCGTCACCTCAGAATGGAACATCCCCTTTTCATTGTCTGCCTATGGCGTCTCTGCTCGCGAAAGCCATCTTCTGCAACATTACGCCAGTGAGAGCTTCCACGCGCCCAACGCCAAAGATGCGAACTAAACAAACTATTTAGAGAATGTAGCCAAAATTGCTCTTGCCATCGACTATGACGGTAATATCTTCCGATCATTCCTACCAATGGCCTTGTCCAATGCGGCTCTCTTGAATTCAATTCTTGCTACGTCAGCTGCACACCTAAGCAGATGGCAAAATACGTCTGATGTTTCTTCGGCTCAGTATGCAATGCTGGCGCTTGTTGAACTTGAGAAGAGTCTGCGTGATCCACTCCTGGCTGCATCTGAAGCGACTTTGGCTACCATACTCTGCTTAATTTCCCTCGAGGTATGCTTGGACTCGGCTTCTTCATCCGATCGATACATCAACTGACTGAGTTTTGGACTTCAGGTTGGAAATGGATCTACAAAGTGGAAACACCATTATGTAGGGCTTAAGGAGTGGCTTCGGTGGAAAGGAAGCAAAGCAAAACTAGGTCCATTTCTCAAGTCCTGGATTTTCTTGGCAGCATACCAAGCAGCAAATGTTTTCGACGAAGAGCCGATCCCAGTTGTTCTCCAATGGCTTGAAGCAGATGATCAGACGGGTACACCGTCAGGACAAGTTATCGATCCATTCCTGGGCTACTCTGTAAAATTACCTAAATTATTAGTAAGTGTTCCCGCGTCTTGACCTGCCTATCAGTATGTCCAAACCTTACTTAATTTTATTTAGTTGAGGGCAGCATTGTTGCAGAGAGCTCGCCGCAACTCAGATATGTCTGAGGAAGCGATAGCCTATTCAATTTCGCAACTCCAACAAGAGATTGGAGCCTGCAAACTTGACAAGGGAAAACCTATTCTGCTAGCGAGTAGTTACCAATCAGCCAGCCTCTCTACAGCCGCTGCCACCTCCCTTTCTCAAAGTGATTTGTGGAAACGAGCTGCAGCTACGGCAGAGATTTTCAGGCACGCAGCCCATATATACGTTTATCGGATAAATGCCAGCCCGGGCGAGCCGTTGCCGTCGGAAATCCAACTATCAGCCAAGGAAATCTTGAGCCTGCTAAATTTGATACCCGACATTAGAGGCCCTGGATCATGCTTGGTGTGGCCGCTTTTCGTAGTCGGGCTTGAACTCGATTCACCTGACCTACGAGATATGATATTAGATTGGTGGCAAATTTTGCATTTGCTGGGTATGGAGTCAACTCGAAGGACAGAGCGCGTCTTGGTAGAGACTTGGAGGTGCCAAGACGAAGCGAAACAAGGCAGAGGAGTTGCAACAAACTGGCAAGAGGTAATGCGAGGACTAGGAGAACAGCAGATGGTCGCATAATACTTACAAGGTGCTATAAATTCGATGCCAAAGAAAGGAAATCATAAACTGCTACTTTGTTGTTGACTGAATTTTGTTCTAAAACGGACAGTTGAACACAGCTATTGTCTGTCTTATCTCACCTACTTGGGCATCTCAGCCTTTGCGTATTGCAGAGAACGTCTGTTACAAGCACTGATATTACTTGGCTGATAATGAGCTAAACTACTTCAGTTTTGGTCAATGATGCCCCATATTTTCAGTCCCCAAGTAGCAACTGATTTGGCGAGATTTGGCTGAGACCCCCTAACTTGTCTACCCTTAGCCGCAATGGCGGGGTTGCCGGATTAATCATCGATTGGCTGCATCGTTTCGTAGTGGATGAACCCATCACAGGTTGCCTACACTACAATCAAGGGTTGGACTCAATCACGACCCCTCTCTCCTCACCACAACACTGCAAACTTCAAAGTCTTACACTCCATGAGTGACGTGACATCTCTAATGCCTGAATGGTACCGCTCATCAATTCGAATTCGGCTCCATGGCTGGTAGTAGGACTGCTAATGGATATCTGCGGCGTAAGATCACAATCGCTTGCGAGGGATGCCGCCAGCGAAAGGTGAACACCGCTCATAAATAAGCGTTATGTTAGCACACTTGAATAGCATACTGAAGTTTTCACTTATAGGTTCGATGCTCCGGAACAGCGCCCTGTAACCTCTGCATAAAATACAAGTTGGATTGCTTTTTTGATACAAATCGACAAAGGCGTGGCCCTCGGCCTAAGTCAACAGAAGATGAGACGTCACAGTTGACCATTCCACCTTCGCCTCCAGAAGTTCAGGCTCCAACTAGCCGAAATGATGATCCCATATTGTTCAGTAATTCACGGTTGCTACCGACATATCCCGCCGATTCGCCTTTGACAGAAACTCTGGAAATAAGGAAACGATTGCAAGAGCACTTATTGAAAAATAATTACCAGTGAGAATGGGAGTGATCTAGACTTCGCATTGGACTGATAGGTTCAATAGGATAGCCGAAATATCCAGTGGTACTGTTTCCCACTTGTTAGAGATATTCTTCACCGTTTCGAACCTTCAACAACTACCATTGCTCCCTCCAAATGATGGCCTGACGTGGCTTCTTGCCCTAGATCGGCCATTGGCCTTGATTATGGCATTATGTTCTATGAGTGTTGCCGACTCCTCAAGTAGGGTTACTTCCAAGGGCCAAGGGCATGGCTTGGCGAGCCGTCTCGCATCGACATGCCGGCTTGAACTTATGAATTCTGGATTTAAAGAAACTAAGCAGTTGGGCCACATACTTGCTTTGTGTGCCCTAGCTCACTACGAGTCGAGCCGTGGAAATGGTGCTCAGGCTTGGTGTGATATTGGTAAGTTTAAAAAGTGACGGACTGTTCACCTGGGTTAAACTATCAGCAGGAACCGCACAGAGTACAGTGCCCCTTGTCTGCGAATCAGATCTGTCTCCCACCTCCCGACTTGTCTTTGGGACAGCATACAATTTTCTCAGTTGGCTCCGGGCAGGATTTGCTCTCGGAAATCCGCAATTAGTGCCATCAATCTCTGTTTACAGCGGGTTTATTCCAAAACTTGGCGCCCACGACCCGTTGGACAATCACGATGACATCAATAATGCGGCAGAGCTTTTATTGGGATGTGCTGAGTACGATAGCAGAGACATTTCAATCGATTCAACACTTCCGTGGCATCGTGACTCCAGGTTTATGGTTTTAAGGCTGCGCTTAGAGAAGTTCTCAATAGCAGTTACAGAAACATCCGACTTCGATATCAGAGCTGGAGGATCATGTTTTCACAGTAGCGCAGAATTAGCGTCTGGTATCCTGATGATTTTGGTTCGCGATTGCTGCAGCATCTTAGTTAATAGGCATTTCCTGCCTATCCTACCATCCTTGTCTCAGCCCCAGGCCAATACTATAGAATATGTCGGGGCTCCGAGAATGTTCATCGAGGGAAGGATCAATGCATGCGAGGCCAGTGCCGAGAGCATTTATGACCTTTGCAAGCATCTTCTTTCGAATCATTTCTTCTTTTTGGTACTCTAACCCCTATGATTGGATATTCCCCTGCTAATCGCTTGGAATTGTATCCAGCCTCCCTTCCTAGGCTTCTGTTGTTTCCAGGCAGCCATCGTCTTTCTACATGGTTTTGAACGCCCCAGAGCGGAAGGTGAGCAGATAGAATATCGAGAAAAACTCAAGGTTGTCTTGGCCGTACTTGTAGCGTCAACGAAGTTCTATGAACCCGCAAAGCTATGGGTGAGTAACTCGCCAAACACCAATCGCAAATATCACTGGGCTGACGTTTTAGGTTGATGTACTTTTACAAATAAGTCAAATTCGGGAGAGCTCAGAACCAAGCTTGGTTGTTTCCATTTCCGCAACCTCAACCTTTTTTTCACGATTTGGTGGTATCCGAGAGCCCCCATTTGTATCACTGCATGGGCCCCAAATCCAAATCCAAGAGACTGCTCCAACAGAGGTTCGGGTGGATCTGTCGGAACCCTCGGCAGAGAAAGGAACAGATTCTACAAACTGGATGGGGCATTACCGAAAGCAGTTAAGAGACCAAGTTGCAAGCTTCACGGCAAGGGATCCACAAACAGCTGGGACAAGTGCCATGACTTTACCGTTGAATATTGCGATGGATGAGAGGTGCGATCATGGCAGCCAACAGATGTTGAAGGAGCGCGAAAAGGCCGAAGGAGCCAAAGCAACCATACCTGCGCCACCAGTCAACAATGTACTTTCCACCGCCTTGGCAATAATAAAGCCCGTATTAGTATCAACTAACCAGCATGGCAGATTAATCAGCCATTCAAGCATGTCGATGAGGCTGTTGGCTTACTTATCTCTGAAAATAACCCCAACTTGGAAATAGAAGCTTTGCCAGATCTTGATGAGATCAACTTTATGGAGCATCTCCCAAATCTGTCAATTAACGATAATGGTCAACATCAATATTTGATCAATGGGATTGATATTCAAGATATCGAATTACCAGGCTGGGATCTATCGCCTTATATTTCCCTAGGTGATACGATGTTGGATATTCTTAAGGTTAACTAGGTTATGTTTGCTTTTAAGAATAAATTAATACTGGGATAGAATTACGGGAATGCATATATGTTCAGAATTGTCATTATATAACATGACAAATAATAAAAAAGGACATCAACATGTATGAAATTTTCCTCCCTTCAGGAAAGGAGAGGCTCAACAAGGTGGCAACACCTAGGAGCGGGTCAAACCTATAGACTTTCAAATCCTGTGGCACGATT
>JAHVYC010000280.1:524-13872 GCA_020623665.1 Calonectria multiphialidica
TTTATAGTTAAAGGTATAACTAAATATTTATAGGATTAGCCCCTTCCTCTTTTTTAAGTTAATTAAGATAAGGTAAATTTAACTAGGTTCTTTTATAATCTCCTAATTTGGTGGAGGGAAATGACACCAACACCCAAGCGGCTACCCTGTAGGAAGTCGTTGAGCGTGAGTTGTGTTTGATGAACTTGAGGGTAAATTCAAGGTAAATATGATGAATTTGAGAGCAAATTAAGAGACCAATTAAGGCTTCCTAACTGATCAATTCTTCATGTGAACTGCGGGCAAAGAATAAGATAAATTGAAATGAAAATGAAAGTGAAAAGCCTCTGCTTATTAAAACTTAGTGAGCCACCGCTCTTAAAACTTGGGACTTAATGAATAAGAGGGTCAATGACCTTGAATTTTCATTGATGATGAAAATGAGAACTAACTACTGAACCTTTTTATCTCTAATGAGAGGGCGTCACCTGATCAGATGAGCCACTCATCCCCAGAGCCCTTGAGCCACCGCCACATACCTCCCCACGAGTCTCGCCGACTGTCCCCAGTCCCCGAGAGACTCGTCCCCCAAAGGTGGCTGGCCCAAGCAGAATGTAACTAACATAGAGAAATAAAACCAAGCAAAACAAACTGATCAAATGAAGCTGAAAGCTTAATGCTTATCAGACTTGAGAAATAACTCCATCTTCCACCAAAACCTCCCTTCCACTCACTTCTTCATGTCAATAAACTCCTTGAGTTTCAACTGACGCAAATTCTCCTCCTTATCCTTGACCGATTGTCGAGCAGTCATTCGCTCTTCCCGTGTAGGCCCAACATCCTTTTCCTGACCAGCTGATTGAAGGGCTTCGATGATCAATTGGTTGAGCAGCCTTTCAGAGGTCATACCATCAGGGATATAAGAAAATACAGATCCATCGTGTGGAGAGAACGGGACATCTTCTTCAGCGACCACAGGCATCCCAATCTTGTTAGCAATATGGGCAATAGAGTCAGCAGCAGTGCCATGAGACTTCTGCAAACGTTCCTAAACCAACCGATCACGTTCTTCGGAAGGTATTATGCAAAGTGTCGCGCTAATTATATTATATTTGTCGGGCCTGACCATCTTTTTGCCGTAATATCTTTTATCGGGAAAAGCTCCAAGCGAGTTATTGCTAGAGGCAGCGGTATTTAACTAATCTTTAGCGTACTATTCTTTAAATGCCTTATCCTGAGCAGAGTTATGGGCGGGAAGCTGAGTGCCATCAACGTTAGCAAGGTTGAGGTTGTAAGCTGAATGGGCTTCTTCAAAGTCAGAGAGACCGTGGTAAAACTCGGTGGGTTTAGGTTCTTGTTCGCTAGAAGAGCTGTCCTCTTCTTGATCAGTTGATCCATCGTCCGCAGGGGCTGCAGGAGGCGAGCTAAAACCCAGTTGATTTTGAAGTTGACTTATCCAAGAGGTCGAAGCTGGAAGCGTCGCAATAGGCTGTTCAATAGGTGGAGGCTGAGGGGTATTGTCAGGCAACGGCTCTGTGTGACCCTGGCGATAAGGGACAAGCGCAAGTGCAGACATATGTTCTCGATCAGATGAAGAACTGCTATCCTGAGAGGCATCAGGCAAGGTGCCCATAGAAATTGACGATGGCAGACCCATGTCGGCAAGGTCAGGGGCTTCCGAGTCAGAGCTAGACAAATCCACTACTTGCTGCTTGGCGATATCGACAAAACCACGAGGTAGGCTATTAACCCAGACAAAGCCACGCCTCTTATACCGAGCCTTCATGAAGTCAGGGCGGTGAGGGAGGAACTGATCAGGTACAGGGAGGACCTCCCTGCTTAGTCGGTAGGCAGGATCAACAGGACCGGGCGGCTTGTGAATAATTCTGTAAAAGGGGAAAGCCCTTTCCAGCATAGGTGAACCCCAAGGCAAAATGCTGAAGCCTCCAAGGGAAGTGAAAATGTTGTCGGCTTCGGGCCAAGAATTGGTGCTATGAGTCTTGTATTCCAAGGGCGAGGCTAGCTGAACTACTTGTCCATTCTCTTTGTACAAGTGATCAGGTAAACCTAATTCTTCTAGAATCGCTGTGAGTAGGTAGAGGCGAACGGTACCAACACATCGGTTGAGAAATCTTTCTGAGCCAGCAGCCCAAGGGATCAGGGTCCAGTCGCGAATCCTCAAGACAGACGCGAAGGCAGGAGCAGTTTGTTTGCCGTCGAACGTCATCAATTGATGAGGCAAGTATCCGATCAACTCATCCTTCGAAAGGCCAATCAAACCTCTAAGGGTAAGGAAGCAACTGAAGAGTCCGATGTAGCCGCATTCCCAACCTTCAGGCTGGCTGGACAGAGGGACGCTGAAAACTGAAAAGGTGAAAGGCAAACCAAGCTCGGCTTGAAGCTCTCTCCAGGCACAGGCGAGGGCTCTGGCATGCTCTAAACGTTGACCTTGCGCGCTGTTGAATATGATCAAATGACCAAGAGCGCGGTCCTAGATGTAGAAGACCCAGTAAGGAAGGGTGATGAAATTAACGAAACCAACGAAAAAGCGCTTGCCGAAGACAGACATGTTGTACTTGCGGGGTGATATGCCAAACAGGAGATTGCAATGAGCTATATTAAGGCCGCGAGGAAGAGCCGCTTTGAGCGGGCCAGTACCTGATCCATTGACATAGGTCTTGTCGGACTGGAAGACCAAATGGGAAAGGCAAGGAGTGACGAGATCAGCCATACCGTAGTAGAGGATGATGAGCATCGCTCGGATCCCAGTGCTGGTGAGCATGGAGCTAGCAAGGACTTCCTTGAGCATCCACCAAAGCGAGGCAGTATGTTCCTTCCAAGGGGTATTGGTAACCAGAGGGTAATCGAGCGGATGGGCAACGGTGTCGGACCAGTCGTGAAAGCTCTGGGGCAGAGGGGAAAAACTCGTAGCAGGGATGTCGCTGATGTCGGGGGCATTAGACACATTTTGGAGCGAACTAATGTGTGCCCACTCGGAACGGGGTTGGAATAAGGCAGGCTGGTCAAGAATCAACTAATTAAGTGGACGGTCCAAGTGTCATTCAGCAGGAGAGAGGAAGGACATATCACCACCTTCACCTTCAAGGACACCTCCGTAGACAACAGCATCCTGAGAGGGCAGGTAAAAGCGTCGGCGCGGGTCGTTCGTGCCGGTATCAGCCATGGCGTGAAGCGTTCAAACTGATCGCTAGGCAGCTAATATCGACAGTAAAAGAGGAGAAGAAGAAGGCTAACCAAGCAGTCAAATAAGAAAGACGAAAGCTGGGGCTGAAGGCTTGGTCTGCACGGCACGAGAAGTTGTTGTTGAGTGCAGGTTTGGAGTTGTGAAGTTGAAGGCGCGCGGCTTGCTTTTGGAGATCCCCTCATCAGTGAATCACTTAACCTGATATCTGCACTCACTTGGCCAAACAGCTGGCCTCAGGTGGCAGCCTCAAAGCATTTTTCACTTCTCACAACTTTCTTTCTTCAAATTCCTCTTGTTTTTAATACCTTTGAACATACCCTCAGAGGTTCATTTCTTTTGCTTTCCGCCGTCAGTATGGCTATTCCACTTGAACAGCTGGAGCTCCTTCGTGAGAAGACACAAAAACAGCTTCCTGACGTTCGTCATCTTGGCGCCCCTGTTCTCGATGTCGCCGACTGTTCCACTGGCCATACCACGAACTAGCGCAACCGATGTGGCTTTGCTACGGATAAAGTTGCTGGTGAGCCTGTTGATGCTAATGTAGTTGAAAGCTGCGAGTTGGTAACTTGGCCTTCTTTTCTTTGTCCTTTCCCATTTCTTGTAAGCTTGTCTAACTGATCACTTGTTTAACCAGGCCAAAACCGTCTTTGATGTTTGGATTTGCGGCTTCCGTGCCCTCGATTACCAAGGTCTTCCACTCTACCTTGAGGTTGCCTTCAAGGATGAGTCTTCGCGCGCTAAGGTTCATGCCTAAGCCAAGAAGTTCTTTGGCAAGCTTTGCACTAAGGATAAACGGCTCTCGGAAATGATCGATTGCTTCTCGAAGAAAAGCCTCCGACCTGTCTTTATTCCCGCTGACCTTGGCCATCCCGACGGCTACTTCTTTGGTCAGCTTCGTCGCCCTAAGTACCAGAAGGCCTTGATCGTTGCTTTTCTTGGTCTCCTCAACCCGGTTTGCTGTCGCTCTTGCATCAACATTTATAACTCGACTATTTCAGCTGCGTCCAAGGAACATTTGCTCACTCCGTTCCACGCCTGCGTATCCCTTGGGAATTATCAGAGTGGCAAGTGTGCAAACTGTATTTACCACGCCAAGCAGTGTGAGTGGGAGTTCTTGGGAGGTTACCGTCCAACTGGTCGGATAGAAGGCCCTCGCGTTCACCCCCTTGGAGGTATCAAATCCCTGAAGGCTGAGAATAAACCGGATACCTTTTCTGCTGAGCGCTTGAACTCGATTTCGGCTCCACGAATTAACTCTGTTTGGCGGGCTGCTAATACCCTTCCTGAGGTGGATCTGGATACTGCCTCTGCTATATCTACCTCGGTGGTTGAGGGAGATTTCCATAGCTTTTAGGTCCAAACAGTTTGATTAGTTGATCGCTTTACCTCTTTTTCCTTGATTCGTTCTGGTCAATTGCTTATGTCGTGAGTCCAGTGTCTTTGAGTCTGTCTTCCTTCCTTTGAACAAAACTTCTCCTCCCCATCGTCTTCTCCGGCTTATCTTGCGGTGGTTCCAAGACTTCTTGTCAGATCTCTAGTATCTGTCCGGCTTCAAGTCTAGCTTTCCGCCATCAGCTTCCACGAACTGATCAGCTATCTCCAATATCGCTCCAGCTCGCGGACCCCCATTTCCAGGTCTGGCCATTTGTGCTGCCATGATCTGCCACATCGGCTGCCAGACGCTGCCATGTTGGCTGCCATGCCTTTCCATAATAGGTTCCATACCTCCCCATCATGGGAACCATAGAGCTAATTTTTATTGCCATATCCCAGACTCAAAACTTCCATACCTCATGCCAGACTCGGCCATTTCCAGGGCTCAAAAGCGCCATGAACCATCTGTTCGATTGCCAGGAAGCTTCGTTGGCTCGCTAGCTATGGTAAACCTCGAACCAATTTGTGCTTTAGGACTTGGGTTTTTGGTTCAAAGGCCAACCTACAATACCCCTCCCCAGACTACGACACGCTATCCCCAGTGTCGGGCAGCAGTCTCAAACCCCGCCTGCCTCGCGACAACCTTTATCCAGTCTACCGGAGATTCATGAATAGCATTTGATTGTTTCATTGGACACTTGGGGCGCCTTCCATGCCCTCCCTAATATCACTTTAGGTGACTGGTTTACAAAGAACAATACTTATTCTTCTTGTCTTTAGGGAGTTAAGGCAAATGAACTTCGAATTCGTGCCTTGGACCTTTGCGCGGCCTTGCCATAGGCTCGTACTCAAATTCTTGATCATTCGTGGCGCGACGTCCCTGTGGATCTCCCTGATCGCTCGAAGCAACATCCAACGGTTTGGGCTGTCTCGGCCTTAAGGTCATTTTTGCCTCCCCAGACTCAACCGACGGGTCTTCGGAGCCTTCTCCTTCAATAGGGTCGATGATCATCATAGGGTATGTGATTGGATCCTCTTCACTTTCCCACCAACCATGAGGGTCACTTACAAACCTCTTCAGCCGCTCACCTGAACACTTGCCTTCAAGAGTTATGCCGTCAAGAGTTTCCAGAATGTATGTGTGAGCACCTTCTAGAGCACTTTTGATTCGATAAGGGCCAGTCTATTTAGGTTTTATCTTGGCTTTCCTTGACAAGTCATTATGGGTTCGTGTGTCGTACTTTAGAACCAAATCTTGGATCCTCAGAGGCGTCTTTCTGATACGAAACTTGTTCGACCTTGTGTTCCTTTCGGCCAGTTGTTTCCGATACTCAGATACCTTCTTCCTTGCTAACTCAACATCTTCCTGCCGTCTTTCTAGGATTCTTAGCCTTGCCTCAACTAGCTCCTTGCGCGTGGATACTTGGTTCCAGTTGATCAGTCGCCATATCGGAGCTGCGACCTCAAGAGGTAGCAGGGGCTCCCAACCGTGAAGAAGAAAGAAAGGTGAGTGTTTGTGTGACCTTCTAATAGTCGCTCGGTCGGCTAATAGGGCCAGAGGCAGCTTATCGACCCATTTACCCACCGAACCTGCTTTCTTCAAACAAGCCATTATCGCCAAGTGACCGATTTCAACAATCCCATTTAACTTTGGGTTATAGAAGGCAATTTGAACAACCTCTATTCCCAGGGCCTCGAGATCTTCAGGGATCCCTTTTATTAGTTCGCTGCTATTGTCCGTGACCATCTTTACTGGCATTCCAAAACGGTAGACGATAGTGAGAATGAACTTTCTGACATTTGCAGCGGTCAACGCTCGAGCTGGAACAGCCTCAATCCAACCGGTCAAATGATCCCTTGCTTCAAGCAAGTACTGCATTCCCCTATCATTTAGCATATACTAAGCATCAATATACAGCTTCATCATAGGGTACATTAGCAACATATAAAGAGACAGGTCTATCGGCTTTTTAGGGTCATACTTCTGACATTTAGGGCACGCCTTAATCTAATCGGACATATCCTTATAGAGTGACTCCCAAAAGAAGAGCCTAGCGATAATAGTATACGTCCCATCTCTTCCCTTATAGCCAAGTTCCTTATGAGTCTTTGCGATAAGGAGGCGTCTTTCTTCAGGGTCTCCAATAACGGCTCGCGGTTCGCCGGTCTCCGCGTCGGGTCGGCGCCACAATAGTCCGTTCTGCACGAAGAACTTGGTCGCTTTCCGTTTCAGCCCCCGGAATTGTTTCATCGTGAGGCCAGCAGGCCGATCAAGGGAAAGAAGATACTCGCCTAGCATAAGAAGGTTCCCTGAATACCTTTTTCCAAGGAGTTCCTTTTCATCGGCTATCATAGTGGCATTGAGGTGCGCGTCGACAAAAGCTTCCAGGTCACCTTCAGCCTCACGGTCCAACTGATCAGATAGTCCACCGTTTTTCCTCGACAGCCCGTCGGCGACAGTGTTCTTTTTGCCAGGCACATGTCTTATCTTGAAATCGAAGAGTAGCAAGTAACTAAGCCATCTGACTACCAACGCGCCCGGTATATCATCTGCTCGGTTATTGATTTGGTGGACCAAGACTTGCGAGTCGGTCTTAAGGGTAAAATGAATTCCATACAGGTCTCCTCTTAACCTTCTGATCGCATGCAAAAGAGCTTTGCATTCTAATTTGGTCGCATCGTACTTTGTTTCTACTACGGTCCAGAGGCCAGACTCAAATCTCACTGGATGCCTCTTACCTTCAACAATTTGCATGAGGACTGCTCCCCATCCAAGGATGCTTGCGTCGACCATTAGGATTATTTCCCCTCTAGACTCAGATAAGTCTAAAGTGACCAATATAGGGGCAGAAGTAATCTTGGCTTTGAGGACCTTCATAGCCTTATCTTGATCAGGTCCCCACTCCCAAGGAGCTTCTTTCTTAAGCAGCCGTATCATCGGACTAGCTATCCAGGTATATTTTTTAACCCACCGCCGATAATAGCCTGTCACCCCAAGGAAAGCGCGAACTTCAGTGACATCATTACACCTCTCCCATTCATTGATTTTGATGACTTTCTCTTCCAAAGGTTTTCTCCCTGAAGTCCCGCACATATAGCCAACGATAGGAGCTGACTTTTGGCAAAATTTAGACTTTCCTGCCGAAATCGTACATCCTGATAGCTCGACATTCAACAGTGTCTTGTCTAAATTGATCAAATGCTCCACGACATACCGTCGGGCTCCGGGAAACAGTTCCTCCCCATTATACTCAGTCTTCGGGCCTTTGACAGCAATATCGTCCAGGAAGGCTCGACAGACTTCGGGCAGAAGGTCAAAAAGGATTCGAATAATGATTCTGGAAAACTGTGCGACAGAATTGGTTGCTCCTTGCGGCAAGGTGCACATTCGCAATAGACCAATTGGTGTGTTGAACGTGGTAAGGTCTCTGCTTTTCAGATCAAGAGCAACTTGGTCATACCCTGAGAAGAAATCTAATAAGGACAGCATCTTGCACATGCCAAACTCTGCTGAGAAGTCATCCGTCCCAGGCGGAATGAGACCATCCCTGACAGTATAGGCATTATACCTCTTGGCCGAATTGATCAGTCGCAACCCTCCATCCTTTTTGGCAACAAGCATAAATAGGTTCCGATAGGCTGCGTGAGACTCCTCAAGAATTCCCCTCTTCATTCAGGTCCTCAATAATTCGATAACCTTGGCTTCAAGTCCCTTGGGGATAGGCATATTTCCTGTTTGCCAAGCAGTGTATGGAACGACCTTAATGACTTGCGGTGGGGCAACACTAGGGTCTAGCTTTCCACACTCTTCAAAGTCCCATACAAGAGCGGCTTCTCTATTGTAGAGAACCTGGAGGAAGATGTCTTTCTCGGCCTCTGTGAGGGTCTCCTTTACTTAATCAAGTAAAGCCTCAAGCCTCTCACCGTGCAACCTTTCCCCTTTTTCCACTTTGGAGAACTTAGGCGTAATATACTCAGAGTACTTACTTCCTTTCTCCAAAGACCCCTTAACTTCCTTCCACTTCTTCTCCTTCCAATACGGGTCTCCATCGGGTTGTGTACCATCCAATGGAACATTATCAAGAGGATTTATCTTGTCCGCTTTTCTCTTATACATCGTATTGACTTAAATGTCCATCTCTTCCTCCCCTTTTTCAGTCTCTTTTCTTCTTAATGCTTAAAGAGACTGCTCTACTTCCATTACCTTCACATAGTATTCTTTCAACCAGTAAGTAACCACCTCCCGGATTACTAATTCGGCAGACGCTTCATCAATACAACTGATCGAGTAAAGGTCATCATCTTCCTCTAAGCCCCAGTAACCCGTGTGAAAGGGCTTAGAGAATACTCCTGTGCTCAAATCGGACCCCCTCGGCCTTCCTCAAAAGACCGAGGTTCAACCCATTTGACACCCCCAGCAGCTGGAGTGATGATTTTGACTGCTCCCAATTGGCAGACAACCCTTAAGGAACCATTTTGTGCCGAATGATCAAAGGATACTTTAGCTACTCGGATAAAGGGCATCCCGAGGATAAATTATACAGAAATGACTGACTCCGGGGCAACATATGCCTGGACACTCATATTAACATTTCCCAGATACATCTAGAAAGTCATAGCACCTAATAAACTTATCTTATTGTTCGAATAAGACGTTGTGGATGCGTTGACTGTCCTGACGTCGAGATTCGATCTCTGAACAATCCGATCAGACACAATATTACCCTCGGAGCCAGAATCAATTAATGCTTCCCATGTTAATCCATCAGGATCTCCAAGACGCACATGGATCCTCGGTAGCTCCTGCCATAGTCCAATGACTTTCTAGAGAACGGGTTGCAAAGTGGCTGCGGACACTCTTACAACGGTCCGTTCCTGATCAAGTGGTTCACTACTATTATCGTACAAGGGATTTTCGCATGGTCCCATGCTGACCTTATTAACAGTCAACTCACCAGCAATAAGATATTCCCCTTCTTCGAGTTCAGGGTCATGGCCACGGCTCATTGGCAAGTATGGAGTGTCTGGTCCCCCATTCAGGCCCGAATCACTGTCCACAAGGCGATGTGTGAGGACGGATTCCGTGGTCAGTTCGGGTCCCTTAATCGGGTCCAAATTATCGCTCCCATCGTGGTCCTGGATCTTAGGAAAGCAATCAGATACTTTGATCGGGGCTACATCATTTAAGGAATCTTGATGGCTCGTGGTCGGTTCCATTAAGCCGACGAGACTGTCGAAGAATTCGTCAGAGAAGGGTCTTGGGGCTCCTCTCCCAAAGATCGAATTTGTCAGGATTTCCGGCGAATTCTTCTTTTCAGTTAGCTTCACGTCTACCCATTGTAATTGGTCAATTCCTTGGGCTTTATTTAGGAGGGCTTCACCAACAGCTCTTCCCAAAACAGGCTAAAGTGCAATAGCCTCGCCTAAAGAACAGACTTTCACATTAAGTAATCGTGAAGCCAAGGATTGTATAGCCTCAACTTATCGTGGATCTAGGCCTTAAACGTCTAGTCCTTTGAGAATCACTTCGACCAGTTCTTAATCCTTAGCCGAGTCCCTCTTGAGGATCCGTCTAACCGGTTCTGAATCTTTCTCTTCATCCCTCGAATCCTGGTCCTCATTGGGACCTCTTTGTCGCTTATTGGTGTTAACGTCAATTTCTATTTGACCACCTTTCACGATAGTGGTGCTAACCATTCGTTCAGATAAACTGTTCCGTTCAACAACTCTAAGCGGTGTAACTCGAAGGTTTCTCGCATCAGAACTAGTCCTTCCTTGCGGGTCTCTTGTCAAATCAATTGTTTTGAACATTGGGCTTGTGTTATGTTCAAAGAAATCATCAAGAGCTTTTTCTTCCTCTTCTGTTGGCCTGCTAGGGGGAGTAAAGCGATAATCGTTTTTGATCTTTTCGGCTATCCAAGTAGCTTCCGATTCAGGGAACCATTCAATCCAAAAGACAATAAACCTCATCATATTCGATCAAATACAAGTGAATTGGGAGCCCACTCTAGCTGGAAGAATGTATTCGCGCCGCCCAAGCCAAACAAGGCACGCGTCGGGTAAGTAATCACTTAACCCATCCCTTTAGTGATCATTAAGAGCAAAACACTTATTCGGGAAATGACCAGGATAGCCACAATACCAACAAAGCAAATCTCTTTTCATAGCCATCAACACCATCACTTCCTCTTCAGTAAACTCTACTTGATCGTTTACTGTTGATTCCATAATAACATTTGTCCTAGGCAAGGACTCCCTAATCGCAATTCTTTACTTTTAGTTTGCTTCTAGCTATTAGAGCCTCTCTCTTTAGTCTTGGTAGGACTATGCCACCACCACCGTAAGCTCCTTCATCTACTCAGCCAGCTTATCTATTACATCCTTCTCTTGAGTTTGCTAGCGATTAGACTTTTGGCGGTAATCGATCGACTCATCTTGCCAGCGGATAGACCTTTCATTGGTTTTTGGTTGCAGTGAAGGGGTTGGCAATTCCAGTTTCAAGAACCCTTTCTGCATTTCCAAATACCTTCTGATCAGCTAGGTAAGAGGTTCATATGCCATGTCTTGCAGTTCTTGGGGGGTCTTCCCTCCCCATTGGCATAAGGAAGCAATAAATGGCCTCGGAAGAATGTAAATCAAAGCCAATGACTGTGATTTTAATGTCTTCCAAGTGTCTAAGTTGACTTGACGATTCAGATTCAAGTGGTCAGATAAGACACGTGACAAGACAGCCGTCTCCGTGCTCCTAATAGGTGTTGCATTCATCACTTGGAGCTAATGAATGGGACTCATGCCTTCGTCGTCATCTTGGTCTTGGAAAGCTTCAATCAAAGCCTTCTTGCCTTCCTCCCAATTAGACACTTCTAGAGCTCTTTCAGCTTTGGCAAAGACATCATTCTGCGCATTCAAAAGGATTATACGCCTAATTTCGTCATACTTTAACTCCTTTCCTTTTAGGTACCAGTCAAGGACGTGTACGTAATTGGTCGTATTCTTCCCAGAGAACACTCGATTAAAAGCTAGCTCGGCAACGAGCGAATCAGGCATTGGTGTGGGAGGCGTTCTTGCCTCAGACGAAGTTGCAGTCTCTGCTGGGTCTACAGTTGGGTCACCCTAGCTAGAGGTAGGTGACTTTGTCGTGTGAGCTCTTTTCTTTGAGCTCTGTTGGGAGGGAGGAGAGTCGTCCCTCATAAATGATCGTTTGGTAGCAACGAGGCTTGCTAATCGATCAATTGTCAGAGAATCGAAAGTTGGTTGTTGAGAGATTCGATTAGAAGTTGGAGGCTCGGTCAGGGGTCGTATATTCAACAGTTCTTTTCTTGAGCAGCCCACCTGCCCAAGAGAAAGGGTACTATCTAGTGTACAACTTAATCGAGTGCGCTTGCTAGCTCTAGGCGCGATACTTCGCTTATTAGACTTATTTTCAGGCTCACGGGTCTTAGTGACCCGGCCTCGGCAAGTCCAGACCATAAGGGCTGACCCGAGTATGACGAAGTGGCTTTTCGTAAGCGCCCACAACAACAATACGAGGATCTCAACCGACCAACCACGCAGCAATATCTCAAAGGCTTTCCGGATGCTGACCTGGTCAACCGGGCTTTCGAGACATCTTTCGGGGGTCATAATAAGCGATCGCTTAAGGACTTCGTTTCGGACTTTGCTCTTGTCCAATAAAATCCTCTTCTTCCAGTCTTCAGTTGCATTAGCTTTGAGATTTCGGGCGCCACTTAGGATGAGCAGTCCATAGTTTGCAAATAGCCCCATTATCCCGTGTTCAGCTGCAACTTTAGCGCCTTCTTTTCTTTTTCTCTGAATCCTTCTCATATCGGCAATTGTGCTTGATGAAAAGGTCCTTCTCTCAGGGTCTCCGGTGGCCCCCGTATTGAGAACAACGTTTTGTCCCTCGCAGGTCTTGGTTCTTTTTGACAGCTCAAAAGTGCCACTATCGCAATTGATCATATGTTTGACCAAAGGCAACAGCTTTCCCTTCCCCACTGTGACCTCCAATTTTGGTGGAGGGAAATGACACCAACACCCAAGCGGCTACCCTGTAGGAAGTCGTTGAGCGTGAGTTGTGTTTGATGAACTTGAGGGTAAATTCAAGGTAAATATGATGAATTTGAGAGCAAATTAAGAGACCAATTAAGGCTTCCTAACTGATCAATTCTTCATGTGAACTGCGGGCAAAGAATAAGATAAATTGAAATGAAAATGAAAGTGAAAAGCCTCTGCTTATTAAAACTTAGTGAGCCACCGCTCTTAAAACTTGGGACTTAATGAATAAGAGGGTCAATGACCTTGAATTTTCATTGATGATGAAAATGAGAACTAACTACTGAACCTTTTTATCTCTAATGAGAGGGCGTCACCTGATCAGATGAGCCACTCATCCCCAGAGCCCTTGAGCCACCGCCACACTAAGTCCTTACTTTATTACTAATAATAATATAATCTTAATAGGATTCTTTTATAGTCTTTTAGGTCCTTGCTTTTTAATAAGTAATAATATAATAAATTTATTATTAGATTCTCTTAAGGTTATTTTTTCTATAAGTAGTAAAATTACTTTTAGGCCTTATAATTCTAGCTTTTTATTAAGGTTTTTATAAAAAAATTTAATAATAATTAATTAGAAGTTAATAGGTTTATATTTTCTTTTAATAGTATATATTTTACTATTAATAGTAATAAGGATATATAATCTAGTCTAGCCTTCTTTCTTTTATTATATATAGACTTATAATTATAATAATAATTCTAAAATAGCAATAATTATAAACTAGACTTATT
>JAHVYC010000281.1:0-17410 GCA_020623665.1 Calonectria multiphialidica
AAAAAATTTAATAAAATTTAATATTTTTAATTTAAAAATTTAAATATTATAATATTAAATTTAATTATATTATTAATTAAAAAATAATTTATAATTATTATTATTAAAAATTTATATTTATATATATTTATAAATTATTAATTTATATATATATTTAAAAAATAATAATAAATATTAAAATTAAATTAAAATATTATTTAATAAAATAATTTTAATTTTTAATATATAAAAAAATAATATTTAAAAATAATTTATATATATATTATATAATATATAAAAATAATATTTTTTTATTTATATTTAATTATAAAAACCTTAATTAAATATTTTTATCTTTTATATATAATAAACTCTATTAATATTACCTAAGCTATTTTATTTTTAACCTTAATACTATACTACTTATCAAGATTCTTTATTCTTCTCTTTCCACCTAACATATAACAATTCACAACAAGTTCCAGTAGTAAAGCTATGTGCGGACGATACGCCTTAGCTTTAGTAAGTAATCTCGTTTTCCGGAGGCAGCTGGCGTGCTAACATGCTACCCAGCGACCATCTCAGGTTCGCCTGATGCTCGAAGACGATGGCATGCAAGTAGATAGTAGTCCCGATGATGAAGGTGAAGGGGCTCCTCGCCAGAGCTACAATTTTGCGCCTGGATATAACGGTATTGTTTACCGTGCCGAGGCATCACGTCACACAATAACTCCTGGGAATGAGCAAAACGACAACAACACTACGACGGTGAATGCTATCACCCCACAAACTATTGTCAACTACAAGCTCCAGACCATGAAATGGGGTTTGGTACCGTCTTGGACCAAGCGACATGTGGAGAATGGTACCACCCTGAAAACAATCAACTGTAGGGCAGAGTCACTTATCACACCTGGCGGGATGTGGACATCCATGAAAAGCGGGAAACGATGCATCATCATTGCCCAAGGTTTCTTTGAGTGGCTCAAGACGGGGCCAAAAGAAAGGATCCCCCATTTTATAAAACGAGATGATGGCCGTCTCATGTGCTTCGCAGGACTTTGGGATTGTGTGGAGTATGAAGGTGAGAATTCAAATCACTGTGACGGTGCTTATGTTGACATCATCAGGATCGACGGACAAAGTTTACACATACTCCATCATAACTACTAAATCTAGCAGTCAGCTGAAGTTCCTACACGATCGCATGCCGGTGATTCTTGAGCCCGGTTCCGAGGACATGAAAGTGTGGGTAGATCCTGAACGCCGCGAATGGTCAAATGAGCTTGAGTCCATACTGCAGGCATTTGATGGTAAACTTGACATTTACCCAGTAAACCGGGATGTTGGAAAGGTAGGAAATAATTCACCTTCTTTTATTATTCCATTAGATAGTAAGGAAAATAAATATAATATAAAAAATTTATTTAATAATATATCTAAAAAGTAATTTATTTATTTATTAAATAAATATTTTAAGATTATTATTAATAATATAAAATATTAAATAAAAATTTTTTTTTTAAAAAAAAGAATATTTATATTCTTATTTTATCTTTTAAGATACTTAATGCCTTTTTATTAGCCTTATTATATAAGAGCAAAACATTTTTATTATAGGCACTAATAATATCAATCTCCCGAGGGCTTTTATTATTTCCCCTGACTTGAGTTGCCTTGGAGTAGTATTCCAGTGCCAGATAGTTAATACCCAGTAGTTGAAATAACCGACCGAGATTGTAGTATGCTTCGGCCTTGAATAATGGGTTTACTTGTCCCGGACACTCGTGGCCAAGTTCTGCGTATTGGGACAAGAAAGACTGCCCTTGAAGTAGTAAGTATTGTCGGTTCGTAGACTGGCGCTTGAGTCCGTAGTGGACATATGCGAGCCCGAGACTGAGGTTGACCATAGGGTTTTCAGGATCTAAAGCCTTTGATCGAAGAAAGTAGCCTGACTGTATTAGTATTTAATGCATTTGCATTGCGGATTTCGTACCTAGGGCATATGTGTAACTTGTGGAAGTAAAAAGAATGTGGCCGTAAAGCATGAGTAAACAAGCATCTAAGGCTGGCTCGACCAAAGCAGTACCGGCTTCGTTCATATCGCTACTCGACCGCCGTGCTTCGTACGTATCATCCATAGCTTTGATCTGGCGAAGAATGAACTTTTGAGCTGGCCCTGAAGTGTACCATGAAACAGGAGACTGGCAAAGGCTGGAAAGTAATGCGAACATCCTGTATGAATCCGACATTGCTCCATCCCTCATTAATTGCCGAGCTGTGGCCACGCACCTCTCCTCATCACTGGTGTAGATAGCGCATACTGGTATCGTTAGCGATAAGCACTGATGAGGAAAGTAAGATACTTACCTGTCCAGGCAACATGAATGATGAAGCAATGTTCTGCGGTCTGGAATGCAGTTGAATCTCTTGCTGCCTCACAAACTTGGTATGCATCGTCACGGCGATGTGCCATGGCTAACCCGACAGCATAATCCAAGAACAAATCTAGCCAATTATCGAAAGAGATTCCCTGGTGATTATCCAACGCGGGCGGCATTTGCTCTGTGCCATCGTGTCCATTGCTTGGCGCAACAGCTAAGGCGGAGTTAATTCCTTCCATGAAAAGGTCATGAACTTATTCACTCACTTCGTGCTAGTCTCTCGTACATTTGAGATAATTCGGTCTTTGGTTGATCTGGTTGGGAATGCTCTAGAGATGTTTTTGACCCGAGAAAGTTCAGATATTTTTCCCAAGTATAAAACTTCTTCAATGACCGGAAGTCATCAACTAATTCTTTGGAGGAAGTCATCCATGCGGCCACAAGATCAGTTCGGCCAGCCTTGATCTGCCCCCGTAGGCTCTGAACAACTTCATACTGTTGAGATAACTTCATAGCACGTGATTGTTCGTCTTGTCGACGCTTGTCTGGGCCTGCTAGTCGTTTGGGTCTGTATCGTCGAGGAATCACTCTTTTCCCTCCTGGAAAGCCTTGGTTCCGCACTCCCGCTGCTCTGCGACGTGGCATTCGGCCTGGAGGCTGGGTGGAAGAGAAGGGTATGGACGGTCCTTCCAGATTCTGACCTTGAGCATGGCCTTGACCTCGAGCATCTCTCAAAGCCATGGCTTCAGCTGCTAGAATTAGAGCTTCTTCGTCCTCTCGAACTTTTTCATAAATATTAGCTAGTTCGATACGTGCGTCAATGTTATCTTCATCTGCATCAATTGCGGCGAGGAAATATTCCTCGGCAGTAGCATGGTCACCATTCGCAAAATGGCATCGACCTAACTGTAACAAAACTGTAGCGTCAATGTCTCCTGGAAGGTCTCGCAGAATCTCATAGTATTTTATAGCGTAGGATGTATGGCCTCGGTGAGCCAGCTCCTCTGCCACGTCAAAGGCAAGAAAAGGGAAATCAGCAGCGAAATATCGTGTCTGTTCTGCTCCAGGATCAAACCATCTTAAATGTTTCTGTCCTCGCATTGTTAGCATGATTTAGGGCGGTCAGGGGACCATGACTAACCATCGCCTCATCATCATCTCCAACTCGAAATCTGTATATTGCCAACCGCGCTCGGAGATCATGAGGTAGTCCTTGGCCGTATAGACTGGGGTGATAGTTCCCAATGCTGAATTCTGCAACATCTACACGCCTTTCATCATCGGCGTCCCATTCACGGTCATCAGATTGCCACTGGTCCCAGTGGGCCTCAGTCCCACGACCCAAGAACCAGCGAGATAAAGACTTTAACTGTCCGATGGCGTCCAGGTATCGAGCAGTAGATGCAAATAGCTCTACATATATGCCAACATCATGCCATGGGGCACGAACTGAGTCTCCAGCAGCAATGACTTTTTCATGCTCAAAGAACCGTTCATAAGCTGAAATGGCAGCAGGAACAGCAGTATCCGCATGCTTGTTATCTACACAGGCCTCGGCTAGTTTTCGAACAATCTCGAGGTCGAATGGCCGTTGTTTTAAAACAATTTTATATTCGACGATGGCGGCGGATAGGTGACCTTGTCGATGACAGACGAGCCCTTTGCCCAGCCTGGCATCAATATTGGTGGGATCTGCCCGTAATGCTGCTGAGTAGCACAACCTTGCAGTATGCAGATTTCCGGACTCATCCGCATCTATCGTATCCAGAGCAAATGAAGCACACTGGAGCCAGCCACTCACATCTTTTGGGCGGAGATGCGCTGCGTATACCATAGTAGAAAGTGATTTGTTCAAATCACCCTGTTCTCGGAAGATGGAAGACAAGGTGGTCCAGGCCTGATGGGTTTCGGCATTGATCCTGATGACCTCGAAGACGAGATCTAGGGCCAAAGAATAATCCCCGTTCAAGAATGCCTGGTTTACCTTGGAAAGACGTGCTGTGATGTCTCCCCGAGGCTTGGCTGCCTTACGTGGGCCACGAGCACCCCTGCCGCGCGGGAGACCTCGAATTTCATGAGACGGTGCTGCTTCATCTCGTTGGGATGCCAAGAACTCCCGAACAGATTCATCAAACTTGGCAATGTCGCCTTCTAGCTCTTCGAGATCGGAATCTGCGTCAGAAGCCTCATCATTATTTCTGTGTAATGTTAGTTTGGTTTTCCTGCAGCAGAGGTCTGTGAGATGGACCTTTCAACAAAGTTGTCGCGTCTGGATGAATCCATCTTGCGGAGAAGGGCCGCTGGAGCCGTGGGGTGGATTAGTTAAAATGGTAGCTGCATGTAAGGCGAGTACGAAGGTCAAATTGGGATGCAGGATGAATTGGAAGTTGCAGGGTATGCGGTAGGCTGACCTGACCAGCATTGCTGAGGAGTGAAAAAAAAAAAAAAAAGGCAACAAGTTACGTTAGCACGTGAGCGGTCTGGCAAATGATTCCACATTTCAACATTAAGTCCAACCACAGCATATATATGGATATACAACACTTTTTAAGAATTAATAAAATCCAATACAACACGGGCCATTCTTGCACTGCTCAAATGTTGCGCCCTGCCCTGCCTATGTAGCTATAACATCCGCAATATCATCCAGTATCCAATGAAATATGTTCAGAAACCCTCAAAAGTTAGGTTGCTCAATGTTTCATTTCCAGCTGGCATCCGGCGCGGCGGGTTAGCCGAGCTTTCCCTCAGCTTTTGCGTCTATGTAAAATATAAGCTTCTCTGCTTACAAAATCGAGGGGTTCAGAGTTGGGGGTTTAATTTACCTTTGACTTGATCAAATACCTTCAGCATTTTCCTCCGTGCACCAAGGGCGTTTACACCGCGTTCCTCCAGTGCCTTATCGTCCAATTCGATCAACTCAGTCCATTTCATATCTTTCAGGTTTTCGGTATATTTATGAAGCCGAAGACTGCGAAGCCAACTGGGGATGTCCTGGAGGAGTGATGGGTCGGTTGGGTCTTCCGGTGGTTTAGAACTGCCCCGTCGACCTCGGGGTGACCGTCCGCGTACCATATCAGAATGATCTGAAAGGTAACCTTCGTGGCCGCCCACACCAAGTTGGCCGAGATTTACCGAGGGAATGCCACTATTCATCAATGGCGAAGTACCGTCATAAGCACTGAGAAACCCATTGTTCTGCGGAGATGTGAAAGGTGCCATGTGAGCGATGCCAGGTTGCATTGCTATGCCAGGAGAACTGGGACGAGAGCGTTGGCCACCGAGACCCAAGCTCTGCTGAGCTTGGATTGCCATGAGCTGCTCACGACTAAGTACTTGGCCATGCTCGTTTATCATTACTACGTTCGTGCTAGGAAGGCTGATCCCCTGTGGACCGGGAGAGACTGGAGGCTGCCCGTTTCCGGAATTGTCGTTAGACCGTGCCCGACGGTATTTCCGAACATCGTCCAAGGCGAACCGATTGTTTACCGTTGAGAGGGCTGCAAGCTTCATAGCTGTAGCGTTGGCAACCATGTCGGCTTGTGTCCCGGCAGGATTGGCGGTATTGAAGCTGGAGGCCATCGGTGTGTTAACCATGGATGCCCAATTACCACTTCCAGCGGTGTAAGGGGAAAGAAGGGGCAGATCTGCAGGGTTCTTGTCTGGGGCTGTCAGGGTAGTGCTTTGGATAGTTGAGTTGCTTGACAACTGGGGTCGTGGGGACCGTAGCCCACCCGCTGGAGCTGGCTGTACAAATTGTCCCATAGGAGCCTGCGAATTAGCACCCTTTGCGCTGGATTGGTCGCCTGAACCACTGGCCCAGGGTGAGGAGGGATTGGCAGCTCCTGCATCCCGGGAATCTTGCGGGGCACCAAGAGACGGCGCGTTCAAAGAACTGCGGGGATCCATTGCGGCACTGTTGCGGTTTGATGACGGAGGATTGCCCGTTTGCTGCGTAAATTTTGCTTTCTCAGTAGCAATTGCAGCGGCCGCGTCTGGAAACATCGCATTGATTGTCGATGGATCAAGTCCCGAATGACGCTTTGTTGACCCGATGGCAGAATTCCGCGACATGGAATTTCGAGCAGATTCCACGTTCAACTTATTCATCGCATCGCTGAGACGATTGGACATGGGGTCTGCCAGCATGTTAGAATTCCACATCGACCACAGGGTTGGGCAACGTGCCTTTGTCGAAACTAGCGGGAGATAGCACTCCTGACATGGGATGATTCTTACCCATCTGTTGAAGTACCTGGATGAAGAAGCGAATTTGAACCTGGGTTGTTTGCTGGAGAAGGGCGTACAGAGCAGCCGTACGCTCAGCCTCGCTTAGGACCCGAAACCATTGCTCAATGGCGCTCAATTCATCTTTGAAATCCTGATCAAGAGTTGCAGCAGCCATTTCTTCAAGAGTAGTCTCATACTGATCGATATCTGCGATCCACTGCTGGGCAATTTTGTCTTGTGAGTCTGCTTCCGAGTTGCCGGGGCCCAATCCCTGCTGGGTTTGACCATAAAAGTCTGACGAGGGCCGGATTCGACTGGATGGCGAGGGCCCGGAAAGAGCGGCCATGTCTGCAGACGCACGAAGGGAATGTCCAGACCCGACAGCCCGCGAGGACGGGGGCCGTAAAGACGACGCCGTGTTAGCCTCTGGCGTGCTGTTTCGATTTCCGATGACGTGATTTCCAGACATGTTGATCATTATGGAATAAGTTTTGGATTCGATGAGGAAGGTCGTTTCAAGTGTGAAGAGCGTAAGAGGGGTTGTATGGCACGCAAGCGTGGCTAATCCAGTGGTGGCGAAGTATGGAGGATTGTGCAAGAATCGTCTCTTGACTCCTGCAGTGACCGGCTGACCTCAAAGGAGTTCGGACAAGAACTAGGCGAGGCAAACTATGGCATCTTCTGCCCCGCAAAGAAGGATGATACTGTGGCGAGTTAGTACGAGGGTGGGCTCAGAGCCACCTGTTGGAAAAGTGCCGTCTGGTACGACTTAGAACAAGGTGGCTTCGCAAGGGCAAGTGGTGGACAAACCGTACCGTACAAGGATAGAGGAGCGATGTAAAGGAGCGATGTCTGCTTCCAGGCAGGCCACAGAATTTTTCGATTAGATCCCGCCGCTGCAACTGCGGACCAGCGTCCTATGGCAATATTCGGGGTCGTTGGCAAAGAAGGAGGTTTGAGTAGAGGCGTGTTGGCATGCTTGGCCAAACCCCAAGAACCAAGCCCCTGTGCTTACCTAAGGCGAAAGGCACACGAAAACGCTACCCCACCAAAGCCCTTCTGCCTGAGGCATGAAATCATCGACATGCCATTTTGAAGCTGTGTAGTTGGTACGGAGAACGTCATTTACACCGGTGATTTCGCCCCCTTACACTCCCTCTACGCTCAGTCATATTTGCATGGGACGTGACTGTTGTATATTGAGAACTGCAACCAAAAGTGCAAGAGCCGCAGCACACAGCTTGGCCAAGGCGAGTTTACATCACCGCACTTATACAGATTCACACGAGTCTTCTTGGTTCTCCAGCAGCGTTTGATATGCTAACCCAGAACACTCATTTTATATCCAAAAACAAGGAAGCAAACTGTCCAATAACTCCCTACTTCGTGATGGACGGATAAGTGATTTACCACCAACCTTAGGTGATTAATTCCCGTGAAGCTGAAGTTCTAATTTTGTGTTATCCTGAATGGGTGTAGTTATGATGTAGACGTCCATGGCGACTGGAAACATCCGTCACGTCGACCGAATCAATGGTTCACGGGCAAATGAGACGATAGCATCGGAGTGACAGTCCTGGTTCATTGGAGCTTTCAAGGTACGGCATGTGCAATATTTTGACTTTGAACCATCACAATACCGATACAGTATTTTTGGATACCAAAACCACTCTTTTCAGTTGGCTAACCACATAGCATTTCCCTCATTTATTTAGCGGGTTCGAATATGTGGTCTTTTGACCAGGTAGACGTGCTCCCAATTTTGAACCTTTGCTTCTTTTACCGAGCGCCTCAAGCACTCTCACGCTTGCCCTCCTTAAGCTCCTTCTATTCACCCGTTAGTATCCCGGACTCGGAAATCGCTGGGGGGTTCAAGATTGGCGTACCAGAGCCTTCATGTTACCGTGAAGAGCGTGTCGGTGGTTGCGTCGGAACTTGGGGTCGGTTCCCTTCAGGGACGGGTATCGCGAAGTCTTGGGCTTCTTGATGCTAAGAAGGGATGAGCATTGGGTTCTCAATGCTGTCTTTGCCAAACATACCCATTTCGGTGCGCCTTGCGCGACTGGTTGTGCTGCGAGGAGTTTTTCGACTCTGTAGAATGTCAGTCAATGTGTCTCTCCTCATGAGGGCCTAAGAACCGTCTACAACTTACTCGCCATTGCTGCTGTTGGATTCCCTGGTCGACGGAGTTCGGTCGCAAGTTGCTGAGAGGAAAGCCGAAAATGTGTGCGAAGTCTCGAAGTCAAGCCCTAGCCGATAAAGCAGTGGGGCATTGATGACTCATCATTACTGCTTCCGAGTGATGCCCTAAGCCTAAATTCTGGTGGTGTGGCGTATGTACGCTCACTGAGCCACAACATACCTGTGGCTTTTGGTGCTGCATTGCCATAGGTGAAATCGCTCGGGAAAATGGGATCGCGTCATGCACTGATACATGCATTTCAACACATGCGCCCCCATGCACCCCCATCTTGGCTCGAGATAATGGTTGGTTGGTGGGATGCAGCTTGTCACATGGAATATGAACCTGGTAAGGGATTTTTTTAACAATGTCACTAGCGACCAACGACATAGCGAATTAGATGCAAAGGGAAGTTCTTTAATATCTCTACAAATAAAAATCAAGCAAAACCCCAAAGTATACGCAAAACCAGTCAAATGCAAGAAGCTTCCATCTCTATCTTTATCAACATGTTTACCGAAACACCGATCGACTCTTGATCATGATATTTATCCTGATGTCGTGATGGGCTTAGCGGCGGCGCTGGCTTGAGCTGCTGCTGCAACTTGAGCAGCAGAACGCAGGTGCTGGAAGCGAACTGTCTTTAGATATCGCAAGAGAAGAATAAAGAGCAGCTCAACCCTACCGATTGGTTAGTTTATTCATTTTTGAAGATGAAAAATTTACGTACCTCTCTTTCGTCATCATCAAAATACCCTGCACAAGAAAACCTTTGAAGATCTGAGGTCCGATTCCTTTAAATAGGCTCAGCACACCTTCGTGCTCTATTATAAACTTCATGACCTCGATGAAACTTCCAAAGGGCTTTCCGTTTCTAATGGGCGGTGGCTTAGACTGTAGTCCGACCTTGGCGACAATCAATGGTTGAGTGGCAATGGTCGCCAGGGCCTTGGACATAGCTCCGAGAACTGCGAAAGCATTAGCAACCGACTGGTATGATTCGTTCGCAAATATAACACTCACGAAATGCTTCCGCAGGTTTTAGACTTGTCTTTCCCGGGAACATAATCTCCTTCAACCGTTCGTACGCTCCATAGGTAATGGCCGGGTTGATAACAAGTACTAGACTTGCTTTGAGACCCCTCCATAAGCCGGACACACCATCGGGTCCGTTGACCACCTCGCGTGCTGTCTCTAGAAGGCCCTTGCGTTCATCCTTGTTTGCCGTTTGTTGGCGAGTAGTGACTACTGCGACTGGTATGGTACACAGTTGAGCGACAGCGCCAGCGACGGCACCCAGTGCGAGTTCCACGAGAGTCGAGGGGGCTGCATTGCTCTTGCTTGATCTGTTGTATAGTGTTCGAACGATGCTGTACCAGTAAAAGTAGGCAAAGTTTGTAGATGCGACCCCGAGTAAGGATCCATTCATGCCTGCATAGAGGCCACGGATGCCATCGTCTGCAACGATTCGAGTGATCGCGTCCCAGGTTGAGGTGTAGTGTGGTTCGTCGGTTGTGGAATGGGCGTCGGCTGAGTTGGACTTGACCTGGACTTGGAGTCTCGTCTTCACACTGAGAAGCGCGTTAGAGATTTGTGTGGAAAGTCCAGCACGGGAAAGCTTTACATATCGAGAGGGTACACGAGGGCGTTCGCGATAACTGCGCCTGACGCTCCAGCGACGGCGCGACCCCAGGGAGAAATCGTTGGCTTTGATTGCGCAGCCATGTCGATAGATGGCAATAGAGGTCGTCGAGCGCACTACAGAAAGATGCGTCCGGAGGGCTGAGGTATGTCTCTCTCCAACTGGATTGAGAACGCAGACACAGTCCAGGCCCCGGCATCATCATAGATATTGACACCGACGGTCGAGACGGTTGCCGTGGGTCACCCGAACCTCGGCCCTGCACCGGTCTCGGCAAATGGGCCCCGCCCGTGAATGACCCGCTTTTCTGACCTCGGTTACTAAGTCGAGATGGGGGTACTTGGTGATGAGAGAAAGTTACGTAGTGCAGCGTGGGATGGTTCGAGACCAGGCGGGCGCCCAACCCACCTAGTTAAATGATGCGGCTGCGAAGGGGCTGGGGGCGCATCGGTCGAATGGGGGAAATGCTATGATTTAGTCCCAGACTTTGGTGTAAAATATTTGGGGGAAATCTGCCACTCAGCGAGCAGTCACCCTGATAAACTAGACTGGTGGGATACCTGAAGGAACGCGCAAAACAACACGGCCATTTCATTATACTTGCGTGACGCTCAAAATAAACCCTAAGGTTTCTTTTATGGCTTAATCAATTCTTTGATTAGCAATCGCCTGCATGCATAGGCATTGATCGATTTTCATGGGCCCAAATATCAATTTTGAGAG
This sequence comes from Calonectria multiphialidica, assembly GCA_020623665.1. Lineage (NCBI taxonomy): Eukaryota > Fungi > Ascomycota > Sordariomycetes > Hypocreales > Nectriaceae > Calonectria > Calonectria multiphialidica. The sequence continues at coordinate 11,141 of JAHVYC010000281.1, forward strand.
ATGGTTTTCCAAATTATAGTGGGTCCAGGAGAGGGGTTGGGTTTATCTGATCCAAATTGCCCCACCGTGGGGGATGTCAACCCAAACTCGCCGCAACTGCGAATGTGGACATCTGGCGCCATGATTCAGGAAAGGCCATGGAGAGGAGAGCTCAGGTAAGTGCATCCCTCTCATGCACACGCGCCAAACCCGTGAAATTAAGATGTCTCCCATTTGCAATTCTTGCAGACAGTGCGCACTAAAGATTCCAAAACAAAACTGACCAAACGGACCAGGCCGCCGAATCTCTTGTTGCGAGATCGAGCGGCCAGGAGGCCCTCGATCATGCTATTGAAGCCGCCGACCTGTACATGCGGGCGGCTGCGGAAGCAAAGAGCAAGACAGAGGCAACACGTTTACGGCACAAATGCCACCAACTCATCACGCTGGCCGAGCGACTGAAGGCCTCATCCAGAAATCCCCTGCCTTCGCAATTCCAAGGAGAGCCATCGAGCCAGCAGCAGACAATATTGCAGCAATCGTCTCGACTTCACGGAAACGAATACCCACCTTGGGGACGTGAGCCTGCCAATTCTGAATTTCGTCTCGATCCAAGTAGTTCTTCCTTCGCGTAAGTTTTGTGAAATCAACTGTACATGGACGATTTTGCTGATATCGTTTCAGTGACAATGCCACTTTCTCCTTTTCGCCCAAACAAAAGGAGAGTTTCGATGGCTGGAAGACACCTTTGGAGCTCTACCCTGGCAGCCAAAACTCTGATATTGAGGTATTCATGGATTCTGCGGACGGGGGTGACCTCGTCCAAGATATCACGACAGATTGTTCCGTGGTTGCTAGCCTCTGCGCATCCATGAGAATCTTGACTGGTAAGAACTTGGTAAGTCTTTTAAGCTAGCTTCGCGAGGACAACTATTGAGTCCTGACCGGAGATGATCCTAACGAAGAGTGACTGTTAGGTTTTGGCCTCGATTTTCTATCCTTTTGATCACGAAAAAGGCATTCCCAAGTTTTCGGCATCTGGAAAATACGTATTGCGGTTGCATTTTAATGGCTGTTTTCGGCGAGTGGTGATTGATGAACGACTTCCTTCTTCATCAACAGACCGTACCCTCTATGTTGTAGACCGCCAGAACCCCCGCCTCATTTGGCCAGCCCTTCTGGAAAAAGCTTACCTAAAAATTCGGGGTGGATATGACTTCCCGGGAAGCAACTCAGGCACTGACCTATGGGTTCTCACTGGGTGGATCCCCGAACAGCTGTTTTTGCAAAGGTATATTTGTTTCCATTGACTGCTCACACCCCGAAGTTAGATGGCCTTTGTATTGTGGTCGCGCACTTTTAGCATTGACACTAATGCATCTATTGCTAGGGAGGACCTCGACATTGATGCAATCTGGAAAAGGATTAAAACGGCACACGACTCGGATGACGTGGTAGTTACCCTAGGCACAGGTCGTATATCTTCCGAGGAGGAGGATATACTGGGTCTCATTGGTGAACATGACTATGCTGTCATGGATCTGTCTCTGGCCAACAATACCCGGCGGCTTCTGGTCAAGAACCCATGGTGCAACGGCCCAATTTGGAAGGGCGCAAATTTGGATTCAAAAACCTCATTGCCAGGAAACGACGGGCTGAACCCGTCCTTTTCTAATGATGGAACTGAAGTTGCCCGGACATCTACCAGTTCCTTTTGGATGCCTATTGAGGATGTGGTGCAGCATTTTGAATCCATGTATCTCAACTGGAATCCTACCCTTTTCTCCCACCGCCAGGACCATCACTTTGTCTGGCGGATTCCGTGTGCAACGCTTGCGTCATCTCTCATAAGCAACCCTCAATATTGCATCCAATGTCCAAACGGCGGGCCAGTATGGATTTTGGTGAGCCGGCATTTCATGGACGAGGAGCTGCAAATTGCCCAGACAAGAACAGACTCTATGGCTGCTATTTCGCGACAGCTTGGTTTCATGAGTATTCTCGTCTTTGACAACAATGGGTATAAGGTACAAATGAGTGACAGAGAAGTCTATCGCGGGCCTTATGTGGATTCGCCGCAGACACTGGCACGACTAACTACGAGCCCGTCCAAGTGGTACACAGCTGTGATTGATCAACACGAGTTTCCATTACCCGAATACTCACTCACAATGTCAATATTCTCTCAGGAGCCGCTCAAAGTTAAAAAAGCAGACGATTATATGACATATTCCAAGGAGATTGAAGGTAACTGGAGCCGGCGCACGGCAGGAGGCAACGCTTCTTGTCCCACATACTTCAAGAACCCCCAGTTCAAACTTAGCCTGGCTAGGGAAAGCGCATTATCTATCCTTCTCTCCAACGATAACCATGGCCTCCACGTTCACGTTGACCTCGTATGGGCCAACGGAAAGCGAGTCACCTCACTGAAAGCTCGGGACTTGGTTGGATCATCGGGAGAATACAGACGGGGATGCTGTGTGGCAGACATCTCCCACATCGACCCAGGCGATTACACGGTTGTTTGCTCTACCTTTGACCCAGGGCAGCTGGCTGAGTTTTCCCTCCGCATCAGCTCAATGGCACCGGTGACGTTGGAGACTGTCCCCGCCGATGCCGCCGGACGCCTGCGAACGCTCCTAAAGCCTTTCCGGTTGTCGGAAGGAGATGAAATCCGCCGGGCGTCGCTATCCGTGTCATGGTTAACCCGCATGAGTGTGACGGCGCGAAGTGTGCCTCAGCCGGGCTTAAACGCGAGCGGTCAATTGTCATCTACTTTGGTAATTCGCATCTCCGTTGTTCATGGATGGGCGCCTGAGAGAACTTTGATTGCCATTTCCGGTGACGGCGAGTTCCAGGAACCCAGGACCGTTGTCCGAACGCCTGAAATTGATATGGAGCCAGATCGTATTCTTCACCAAGGAATGTGGTTGATTGTAGAAAGTATGGGAGCGCGCAACATTGGGGACTATATAGAGGTGGAGCTCCAATGTGACGCGCCAGTACATGTTGGGCCCTGGGAGCTGGTTGGATAGTTTCGTTGACAATTTCCTGAAGCGAGCCTCGGGATAAGTAGCTCGGCATAAATGCATAACAATCGTATTCCCTCAATGACCATAAAATGCAAGCTAGTGTAGCGGTTACCAACTCCCAAATTGATGGATATAGTGCACGCTTTCCGAAAAAAAAAACGCCCTTTAAACAACGCCCTTAACAAGCACTTAAATAATGATGACAAAGGTCCAGCCACCCTGGTATATGAACCGCCCAACGCCAAACCCGCGATCATCCGTGTAAATTGTAGGACCTGCATAGCAGTGAAATCCATAGTAATTGCACCATAACCAAGCCATCACCATCCAGCCCAGGGACAAGCTATATTGTGCACACACACCCGTGTGATATGAGGAAACTGTTCGGCACAAAATTCTATCTTGTTCGGTCACTTAGCCCAAGGATGAATTTAATAATTCTGACGATGAATCTGGAATCAGAAATCTAAGACTCGAGTCGAGACTATGCGAGGTTCTGTCCACTATGACGGCGGACCACGACGCCTTCGACCGCGATTGGGCCCGTCTGGTCGTTGTGATAACACTTCTCGAAGCTGTGGGTCGTCTTTGTCTTTGTCCACATGATGAACTCGAACATGCCTACAAGTTAATTTCTGTCAGCTTCGTAAGGTCGGCAGGGTATCATGTGCATGTGTGAATAACGAGGGATGGACTATGTCAAGTCCAGGGCTACTCAATATACCTTTGAAGATTATCTGGACGGGGGTATTTATGTTCCCTATCGGGGCAAAATGGGCAGACATAACCTGGTGAATCATGTACAAGCCCATGCCGAATCATCTCGTTTTTGCGCTTGAAGCCTTTTCCACCCTCACTTCGTGGACAACCTTGGACCGAGCAATAATGTGGACGAGCAGACGAGTGGACGTTGGCGTGAGAATTGAGTAGATATTGAGTTTGGAACGGTTGAGCAGTGCACCCAGGAACGTTGCACACATATGCACCAACCTGGGGATGTGTGATACCGTCGATACTCATACGATCGATAGCAGATGTAGACGTTGCTGGTGTTGAAACTGAGCGATCAGTGCCCGGAGTTTCACCCGTTGCGCTGCTGCTATAATCGGGATTGGCACGTTGAATTCCATTGGCGCCGTGGTAGTAAGGACTTGATGCAGGCAGTGAGTTTGGCGATGGAAGGTTTCTTGCATAGCTCTCATTGGGGGATACGGGAGGTGAGGCATGAACAGAGGTGATGGGAGGAAACCGGGGCATGCAGGGAGTAGGAGAGCCCGGAAAAGTTGGAGGATGTCTGGGGCGAGAAGAGAGTTCTTTTTCTATCGAAACCGACGATTCAGGAGGTAACCGGTCGATGTCACCTAAAGTTGACCGAATAGAAGGGAGCATCGGGCCATTGGAATCAGACCTGGGGGAGTCCATTTGAAGGGGCGGAAGCTCCCCACTCACAGGCGTCAGAACAGCCAGCGGCGGAGATTTGACACCAAGCTTCATATCGGGTCCCACATGAGCGTAGGAGGGGCCAGGGAAGTCATCACGAAGAGAGAGCCGTCGAGTAGAGACATTAATGTCGGCGGGGATCTTGTAGGTTAGGGCCGGTCCAGAGGGAGGGCCAGGGAGGGGCACAGGGCTAGCTGCAAATGCCTGCAGTGCGTTTGCAGCGAGGTTTTGTAGAGAGGGACCTGTCATGGCAGCGTCTTCTGTGGACCCATCAAGACTTGACTCGTCGTCTGGGGAATCTTCGTCGCAAGGGAGAACCTCCCGTCCAGCGACACGAGCGATCTCTGGGTCGCGTCCGTTGTCGAGATAAGCGACCAGCACAGCATCCCCCGAATTGGGTCGGACCTTGGGGCGATTAGACTTATCGCGTTCGTCGATAGAGGCGGGGCTGAGACTGACTTGGGCTGAAGGAATATCTGGGGGTGGACTCGGAGACGGTGCTAGCTTTGGACGAAGCGGAGTCATGAGAGGGCTGTCGCGAGGAAGCACCTCATCCGGGTCGTATGTATCGGCAATGAACCCGAGGTGCGCTTGTTGAGACTGCTGATGCGGAGCGGCCGTGGTCATAGTTGTCGCGTTGACGTCTATTACTCAACTCGCCATGGCCTCCGGAGAGGGTGGGAGGCGGCCGATTTGGTCTTGCGTCGGGGCCGTTGGGAGATGGTTCAGTCCTCCCAGAGACAGGCGAACTATGTGTGGGCAAGTGCGATGGTGACGATGGGGGAGGTGCGTTGCGTGCGACGCAAGGGTATCGAAGCCAGGATAGGGCAGTTGACGGGACGATGCGCGTTGGTTACAGGAGATCGGGGAGCAGTTTAGGTCGGGGCGCACAGTATCGATCGCAAGTCTGGGGTCTCGGGCAGCAGTTAGGCGGCTCTGGGTGAAGAGTTGGGTGAGAAGGACGATGCGCAGCGGCGGGGGTTATTTCTGGACGTGGCAAAACACAGCATACGAGGCAAGAGGGCAGCTGGGGGACAAGAGCAAGACTGCGGTGTACTGCAGTTGTGAGTGAGATGTCGAGGGGAGAGCTGAATAGGCGCAGGGTAAGATTCGGGGATAGTGGTGTTGTGGTTGTTGCGGTGGCGGTTGTTATTGGCAATCGTTGGTATGGGTGTGTGTGGAGGAGAGCGAGAGGAGGAGGGGAGGGGGGATGGTATACTGAGGCTGGAGCACAGAGAGCGAGGATAAAGGTAAGATCAGGTAATGCGGACAGGTATGACGGATACCTTGGACGTACCCGGGGTAAGAAGCAGGTCCATTAGGTAGGTACCGACACAAGGAAGTACCACTTCCCCCAACTGCCAACCAGTGGGCAGTCAAACCCATTGTCCGTTTAGTCCCTCATCCCCAGTCGCAGTAGCCTCCGCGCCTCAAGGGCGGCAGGTCAGGGCATTTAGGGTGGAGACAATGCGGCGTTTGATACGGGGACCTGAAAGTGAGCAGAGGCCCAGACTGGCCGGGGCTGGGGTTGAGACGCTGGAAAGTCGGCTTGGGACTGGGGTCGGGGGGCTGGGCCGGGGGCTGGGGCTAGGAGTATGGAGATGGACGGGGGACGGTGGACGGGGGATGGGGGATGGGGGATTGGGGTTAGAGGAAACCTTAGTATGGGGAATGGGGCTCTGCTGCTGGGGAAGGAAGGAGCGCCGCACTCGGTATATGTCAATCAAATTGCTCTAGGTCTTGTTTTAAGTCGGCTAGTACAGCCGCACGGGCGCAATTATCTGTGCTAACTGGCCTCTGGTAGACAGTTGTGCGAATG
>JAHVYC010000282.1:0-17063 GCA_020623665.1 Calonectria multiphialidica
AGGTGATGCGCTAGGGGGTGGTGAGGGGTGCTCGGGATGGGGGCCCGGATAGCTAGGTGCAGTCCCCGGTTGTAGCCCGAAGGTGTAAGGCCTCCTATGCTCGCTGCACGCCGCTTCCAGTGGGCTTCATACCCACCCACCCACCCACTCTCACCTTTGCCCGATCCGCCACCATTCAATCGCGAGTGTATTGGGATACACCATACGTGAGCTCCGGTACTGTTCAGCTCTCGTTTGGCAGTCATTCCGCGATGATCACCTGCGCCAGCTGATATGCAACTTTTCTTTTCACTGTCGCTAAATTGACCAAGCTATTGGCAGTATAGGCCCAACAGGATTAACCCGATTACATGATGCGGACCCCTGCTCAATGACCGGCCTTGCCATGGCACCTTCGTCTGTTTCGCTCTACTGGGCCGCAGTCACATTACATGGTGATCGTGGGGTTGGGGAAGCTTTGCTTTTCCGTCCCTCCTCAGCTTCTGCTTCTGCTTCAGCTTCGCCGGGCCTGTCGATCATGAACCCCGGCTAGCGCGCAGCCCCGCGGTTGCTTTTTCCTACGACACTTCCACGTTTCGTCGTTGCCTTTTGGTGCTGTCAAGGTAGTTTTCCTTTTTCGAGCCAGACCTCGAGCATCCTTTTTTTTTCATTAGGTTCCTGTTACCATTGGGGGTGGCTCTGCGGCTGCGGCCTGCATGGTAGCCGGCGGTAGTGAGCGAAATTGATCATGGATCCCATGGCCACCGCGGTAAGCCTCATCATTGGGCGATTTGGCTTCGACTCTCACATCGTCGTGACCGCTCTCTCCGGAACCATGGCCGGCTTGCCAATTGAGCTTATGATGCATCCAGACTCTGGCGCGAGACGCGACAAGCTGGCGGTGATGGCAGGTAAGGGGGCTTCCCGTCGAATGGGGACGAGGCCTGTTAAGCAGTTACAATTGCAGGATGCGATAGCCGAGGACCCCATGGCGGCCATGGCGTCGTGCGTCGTGCATTTCTTGCGTCCTGTCGTCGACGCCTGGCCTTGTCTTGGTCCATGGGGGTCCCTTGGAGGGGCGGTTGGGCTGCGCAGTTGGCGTTTCCCAAGAGGCTCATTGACACCCTTGTCAACTCGAACGGTAGTTTCCCACCCAAAATGTGGTTGGTTCGTTTTTGGACGATGGGGCCGTACCTGAACACCTATCCACGTCCCCTAGTCGACCGCATCGATTCAATGACAACCCCAAGACAGAATTCAACAGGCCAGCTCATAATTGGTGATGGGCCTTGGTTTTTGAGACGAAACAGTACGGGGGGCAGTCCATCCCGCTTTTGGCTCCGGTTGCGATTTGCTTCTTTGTGCTGGGCCCTATCTTGATTTGCGATCCGCTCAATTCCACTTTCTCACCGAGAGTACCCTTGTCGACGAATCCTTCATATCGAGGTTCCCAACTCTATCTGATCGATTGATGGATTGCGGCTGCAACGTAGAGGGGTCAATTCATCTGCGGTTCTTTCTCCCTTCTTCGTAGGCCATGGCATCCTTGCCACTCCTGAATCGTGGCGTCTGGCGCTGGGTTGTTGTTCGTTGGCATTTTGCATGTCTGCATATCGCCCCCCGCGTTGTGAAACCGTGAACTGTTTTCTCACCGAAATTGGGCACATACACTCCCCTCCAAAGGGTCTTTTTGCCTCTGAAGCATACGTATCTGTCTGCTACTGGCTCGTTTCTTTTTTTTGTCTTGTTTTCCTTCATTTCAAACCGGATTGGCACTATGCGTGGCGTTACCCTGCTTTACAGATGCTTCGATGCCTGGTCCATGTCGCTCTGGCCCCCAACGTGATATAGCTGGATCCTATATTTCCTTTTGCCATCAAAGGAGGCTTTTTGCTTGCAGGACTGTCGCCATCCTCGGCTTTCCTGTAATATTTCTCCTCCACTCCTTCATCTCACCCCTCCATAACCCCGGATTTCCGTCATGCAGATGGCCCAAGCCAGATTCAGCGGCGGTCTGTGAGGTTGCGTCGTGTCGAGGTGGCGCACTCATCCCCCCCGGGCCAGCCGGACAGGTTACATTCATACATGGGGCATGAGATCTCCGCCTGGGGGCAGATGAAAGAAGAAAAAACAAAAACAAAGTTGATGACTTGGCAAACTCCCTTCAGTCCGAATGATACACTGCCAGCTATGGCTGATGTCCTCTGCGCCCCCAGCCTAGGTCGTGCAGGTATCTGGGGGGGACCCGGAAGCGAATCACTCGCATCCGGTCATCGATACCGATGCCGATTTGCAATGTGTTCGATGAAGATCACACCAAGGTTACTCGTCGCATACTGAAACTCCCCACATGATGGCTAGCTACTGCGGGTCTCCCGCGTCCGTAGGCGCATTTGTTTACCTGAAGGGTGAAGTGAAAAACGACGTCTCAACAAAAGGTGCTTTTTTTGAGGCTGCAACTAATCGATTACCCGCATTACTCCCGGCCCAATCTCGATGAGACTCTGCAAAATGCGAATCCCAGCTGATTGCCTAGTCTAGTCGGTACCTCGTATACCTTTTCCACCCGATGTATGTTGCTGTAAGTAAGTTGAAACGACCCGCTATGGATATAATTTTAGGAACGCAATGGATATCAAAACCCAACAGATACGGAAACGCCCAATATCGACCCCACGCCGCTGCCCGTCCTCCTTGCAAGTCGGCTTTTCATGTACCACCCACACCCAACGCCCCATTGGACCGGCCTGCGGTGGGATGCATTAATGGCGGCCTGCCAGGTAGCCTTCATGTATAGTTGTGCAGTTAGTATGTTGCCAGTCAGACACACGTCCTGTTGTCCTGTTGTCCTGCCGTTCCCCCGCGCGGTCCGGTTCGGCGGTACCTGATCCCGGGTGCGGGGCGCCCGAATATTTTCAACGTCATGTCCGTCCGCCTCATACAGGCAGAGAGCGTAGAGTAGATGCGGCAAGTCAATAACCCAGGCGGAAATGACTGCCTAGTAGTCGGAGATGGAATGTCGTTGGGCGGAAAACACACCGTCGAGACCAGGGTGTGTACCCGTCGGGCCGTGCCCGGCAGCCGACGGGGACGACGTTTGCCGACTGTCGGATCCGACTGACACACACACCAACGCCACAACTTTTCTTCTTCTTAAGACTTTGCATATCGGCTCTTGGCTCGAATACTCTTGCCGTACCGGAAAAAGATGTACGGGAAGGGCATCATGGCCAGCGTGAGAAAAGCCAGCAGCGATGACGCCCAGTGGTAGTTCAGCTTGTTGTACATCTGGGTACCAAACAGGGGGAATGCGGCTATGGGATACACGGTTAGCTCTGTTATCTCTCTCCCTCTCCGATTTGGTAAGATATGCGTGTCTGTACGTGTGTTCCCGCCCTTGTGCAATGTGATGGATTCGAGATAACCACAACGCGCACCCCCCCGCCCAGACCCTTGGTCTCTTCAGGGCGCACGCGCGAGTCCGCTCACCGGCTCAAGGGAGACGACCGCCCACGGCGGTGAGGCCCGCCCAAGGCCGAGATGGATGGGCGAAGTAGCAGACTGTGCAGGACAAGGTGTAGTAGGGAAAAGAGGAGAAGGGGGAGAAAAAAAACCAACTCACCTGCAAAAGCACAGCGCACGAATGCATTGGCGGCCAGGGCGCTCGCGGCGTACTGCGGATACGCATCCACCTATCGACAGCCTCAGTCAGCATAGGCTCTCATTTGGCACGGGCGCTTGTGCTCCCCTGTGAATACGCTTCCCAACCATCTGGGTTACGCGGACGAGGAGAGGGTGGGTGACAGATGACGGCATGGCTGCATGGGCGTGCCACAGGAAGAGGGGAGACTCACCAGAAATGTAAAGATACCGGTGAAGACGAGGATGATTCTGTTGAGAAACATGGCGGTTAGCCACAGACGGACCTTTGCAGGAAGGGAATACGAGATTAAGGGGAGCCATCAGGATGTCGCAGCCATGACCAAGCTGTGACTAAAGGCCACCTGGGTATCACGAGGCGTGGGGATGGGCAAGTTTGGGTCCATTTGCGCATCAATGGCGACAGAGGCGGTGTTACAACACCTTGTGTAACCGCCTCGGTGAAGCCCAGAGGCCTTCAGAGTCTTGGAATTTGGGCCTCATGGGCTGGAAACAGATGGTCTCATTGGGGGAAGTGGCGATCTCGCTTGCAGGTGCATCAACAAAAAATTACTTACCCAGCTCCGAAGAAGGCGGATCCAATGATGGGCACTATCCAGTGCACCGAGGGGTAGCAAGTCCATCCGAAGATGAAGATGCCTACTGGTCCGAGGACGGATCCCACAATGGCTGGGGGCAGGCGAAACTCGGGCTCGCTAGCCCCCTCAATGCCCGTCTCGGCACTCAGCCTGGCCGTCAGGCGGATGCGGATGCGCTGGAAGACGGGGTCCAAACAGGCTGCGAAGGACATGCCGGCGAGAATACCTAAGAAGGTGAGGTCACTCTGCCACAGGTTGAAGCCATATACGCTTTTGAAGACGAGCGGGAAGGCGCCGAAGAAGAGGTACAAGATGCCAAGGAGAATTGCGGCAAAGATACAGAGGTTGAGACACATGGGCTCAAAAATGAGCAACTCGAAAGGTCGGAGAAGCGAATGTCCCATGGCACTGAGAACCGACTTTTCGACCTTTTCGATGGGTGCCTTCCATCGATCATCGTTGGTGGTCTTGCGAAGCTCCTTTGCCTTGTTCCTAAGAAGAATAGGGTCTGGCGAATACGTGTTAGTGGCCTGTCCATACTCGAACATTTTACTAGGATGAGAGTTGATGACTTACGATAGGTCTCAGGCACCAAAAAGACGATGCCCATCAGGATGCCAAATGACCAAATGAGCAAGACATAATACGTCCATCGCCAATCGGTGTTGTAGTTGATGAAACCACCAACAACAGGCCCGATAGATGGCCCGGTAAATGGCGCCATGGAGAACATGAGCATGGGCGCCTGGAGCTCATGACGGGCAAACAGGTCTCCCACGGTACCGCCTGAAACGGCCAGGAACGCACTGCCAGAGAAACCATCGAGAAATCTGGTGACAAGCATGGTCTGGATGTTCTTGGAAACAGCTTGTGGGATGATCCAGATGACATAAAAGGACCAAGACACGAGGTAAATAGGTCGACGACCGTAAAACTCACTCAAAGGACTCATCAACATGGGTCCCAAGCTGATACCCAGGACGAACAAGGAGAGTCCCAGGGTTGAGACAATTCTGGAGTTGCCAAACTCCTCCTCCATACGCTCATACGTCGACCCATAGATGGAACTAGCGCTGGTTCTATTTGGTTGAAAGAAAAGAAAAACACGTCAGTTACCGTCATGTCTTAGTTGGATAAGGCTGTCTCGGACCCTGATCTTCGGGAAGGATCTGCGGCGTAGCGCGCGCGGAGCGAGCTTGCCAAGACACGATGGATGAAGGAAGCACGCAATGACGGAGAAGAGACGACAAAAAAAACTTACACGCAAAAGCTCGCCATGGAAACAATGGTGACAATGGTCCATTTCTTCAGCTTGTTAAAGCTGCGGGGGCACAGGGGATCTTCGTCGCCATTGTCCCATCCGATTTCGAAGGGATCCTTTTCGGGGGCGGCGACCTGAGCCGCGTCGTCTGAGCTGTTGTTGGTGTCGTCGCAGCTGTACCCGTTCTGCGAGCGAGTTCGGCTCAGGCTCTCAGAGATGGAGTTCCGAGTGACGGAGTTTCGGCGGGTACCAGACTGAATAGGCGCGAATATTGTTGTGGCATCGTCGCCAAGGTCGCCCGAGTGAGACGAAGCCTTTTCGGGGTCTCGCTCCATAGTGTTCTTGTGGTTGGAGGCGTGGTTTCCGTTTGCTGGTCAAGTTTTTCTCCCCCCTTCCTCAATGTCTGCTCCGGTCTGTCTCCAACTGAGAGTGGGTTGTTGATTAATTAGGACAGGCGGCGGGTCTAAGGGAATTAGACGGGGACTGGGGTTTGAGCAAGGGACGGTTTCGGTGATCTGATGCAGTGAATCAATCGGAATCCCAATCGGGGGGGCAGATCTCGAGATCAAATATGCGAGGCCATGATGAACCGGGCTGGTTTCGCCAGAGGCAATTGCAGCCAAAAGTAGTCACGGGAGTGCACCCCAACTCCTCAAACTCCGTGGAGCTGCTGGGCTCGATAATCGGGGTTGCATTACTCATTGACACTCGAGTGCATCGTTATCCATCTTCACCTGCGGGTTGTGGAGCCAATGGAGCCCGTCGACGACCTATGGCGTGCCGTTCAGGACGCCTGCTCGGATATTGGGCGGAGGAGACCACGCCGTCATGCCGGTGGATGCTCGCGACTCGCGCCCACGCAAACACCGTAGCGGAGCTGATTCGGGGTTAGAGGCCTTTTGGCCTGGCGGCTGATCTAACGGCTGGAGAACATGTTTGTCACACTGCGGACCTAGCGAGACCTAACAGGATATGCGAAAAACTAGCTGCTCGGCTCCGTCACGGAGCACGGCTTATTCAACTACCACCTTGCGTGGCATCCCCATATAATACGCTCTTTAGGTTCTTTTGCCTCGTACATTCGAGCTTTGCGACCACGACCCTGACAAATGGTGCAGTGCCAAGCTGTCAACAAAAAATACATCAGGGTCGGCGCTCCGAGTCACCGACTGGAAGCGGTATGTGGGCGCTAGGGGCAGCAAATGGAGTCTCCAAGAAAGCTTGGGATGAAGCCAAAAACTTTGCTTCTCCTTTTGCCTCTGGGTATTCGTTTCCTTCTCGCCGGGCACATTTGCGACGCACTGATGTCATCCCGCCGCAGATTGTCGCATGGTGGCTGGTCATCAATCACTAACCGATGTGTCAGCGGATGCAAGACACCAAGGCGGCACTAACGCCCGAATACCCGGGAGACCTCATCGCAAATATAGATAAAACCGTCACGCCGCGACAAAACGGAACAGGTTGCCAAAAGGAGCTCTGCATACGGGGCGCTGCCGGTATCGCAATTTGAGTTTCGGCAATAGAGGGCCCTATCTGATCGGCAAAAGATAACGGCAAACTGATACGCTGAATTGAAAAAAAAAATTGAAAAAGAAAAAGGTAAGGAGAATGACCATTCACTATGCAAAATAAAAAACCCCGAGTGCATATCGTAGCTGGATATATGTTCATTTCGTTTACAAACATTTCACACGATAATACATACACTATCTCTTGTCTATCTATGTAACAAGCAATCGCAAAGTTTGCGTCATCCATCTCGGTCGTGTACTAGGTTGGTTGGCTAAACCAGCCAGCTCGTGTAGACGTGATATCAAAGAACCCAGAGCCCCCCCAAAAAATCAAACCAAAAGCAGCAAGAAACTCGTACACCGGATCTCCTTCTAATACCGCCCCGCAAACGACAACCTTTCCGGGCCATTGAAACCCAACGCCAAGGGCAATGCAGCAGAGAAAACAAAAAAACGACAATCCAACCCTATACCAGCCAGTGAGACAACAACACAGGCCCCGCTGGCATATATACAAGCCTCCCCCCCCCTTCCAACCCCCCTGCTAACTCCTACTGACCGACAATCCGCGGAACCTATCCTGTTCCCTAGTAAGTCTCCGAGAGACTCGAAAAGTCTGGAATGTCGGCATCGTTGCAGCTGAAGTCGCGGCTGTACGCCTTCTCCGGCAGCACACCCGCTTTGAGGCCAGCCTGGTAGCTCCACTGGTAGGCCGACTCGGTCTTCCAGGTCCAGTACCACCAGCCCCAGCCCTTCTCGAAGCTGTGCATCTGGGCCTCGGCGAAGACCTTGAGGAACTTCTTGTAGTCGCTGCTCCACTTGGCCGGGGCCGCGTTGGCGTTGTCGCACGAGCAGGTCGAGTTCTTGGCCGGGCACCGCGGCGTCAGGATGGACGTGCTCGAGTTGCCCGTGTCGTACGTGCCCTCCCAGCGGTTGCCCCAGCCCACGCCCGTCAGGAACTTTGCGCAGTCGGTGTCGGCCTGCGACCACTCGGCGAAGATGGTGGGGCCGTACCCCGTGCTGGTGTCCATGCTCTGCTCGGCCTGCTCGGTCCAGCCGTCGCAGGCGTACTTGATCTTCTCCTCGTGGGTGTAGTCGATCTGGTTCTCGTTGAAGACGACGTACTGGTGGACGTCGAGGACCATGTCGTCGTAGCCCGTCATCTTGCCCTGCCAGTTGTCGAGGCCCATGAAGCCGTCGCCGAAGACGACGAGGGCGTTCATGCCGTTCTTGCGCACCATGGCGTAGACCTCCTCGGTCCAGCTGATGACGTCGCTCACCGAGAGGAACGTCATGCGCGGCTCGTTGGCCACGCCGTAGTGCGAGATGACGTTCTTGTAGCGGTCCTGCGCGAAGAACTTGGACATGCGGTTGTGGATCTCCATGGACCGGTTGGCGTTGGTGGTGCCGTCGGTGCCGTTGAGCCAGCCGATGGTGCCCCACCGGCCGCTGTGGTTCCAGCCGTTCTGGCTGCCGGGGAGGCCGTGGAGGTCCAGGTTGACCCGGATGCCGTGCTTGCGCGCCCACTCGATGCCCCGGAGCAGGTACCGCCAGGAGGTGCGGAACAGGTACGGGTCCTGGTCGTAGGTCTGGACGGCCCAGTACGAGAAGCCGATGCGGACGTGGTCGATGCCCGCCGCCGCCATGTCCTTGAAGTCGTCCTCGGTGATGAAGGTGGCGTAGTGGTTCTCGAGGACGCTCGAGGCGTCGGACCCCAGGTGCTGCATCAGCGTGTACTCGTCGATGATGCCCAGCTTGGTGTCGTAGTTGAAGAGGGACGGCGTGATGAAGGGCTCCAGGTACAGCCACCCGCCGATGCACACCCCGCGGGCCGGCGTCTTGTTGTACGAGCCCCAGTCCTTGTTGAGCGCCGCCACCTTGTCGTTGGCCTGCGTCGAGTCGTCCCAGTCCGTGTAGAGGCCCATGACGGGGAGGTCGCCCACCATCTCGTCGGTGAAGGTGACGTTGAAATCGGTCGTCGTCTTCCAGGTCCACGGGTCGAGGTACGTGTTCTGCCACTTGGTGGGGATGTCCGAGTGGCTCATGCCGTCCAGGTCGGACGAGGTCGAGCTCGAGCCGCTGCTGGAGCTCTTGTTCTTGTTCTTGTTGCTGACGACGACGGCGACGACGATGATGATGATGAGGAGCACGACGCTGACCCCGAGTATGATCCCTACAAGTCCCCCCCTCCCTGTTAGCCTCGGATTGCTTCACCGCATCGGCGCCAGATCTGACTTACATAGCTTCTTTTTGCTCTTCTTTGGCCGCCGCTCGTTGTAGTAGTCCTTTTCTCCCAGGCTGTCGTCGCTCCATCTCGTCTTCCCGCCTCTGATTCCAGAGGCGGCCCCTTCCTCCATGAGGGCGCCGCTCACCACTCTCCGCTTCTTGCCGCCCTTCTTGTTCCTCAGCGGCCTCGATTCCTCGTAGTTTCCGTAGTCGGCTCTGCTGTCCCTTCTTTTTCGCTCCGCTCTCTCTGCACGTTCTGATCGCTCTCCCCGCTTCGCCCTGTCTGCGACCCGCGCCGCCCTCTCCCTCCGTCGCTTGTCCCGCTCATTCGACCGGTTCAGGTCCGCCAGAGCTCCCGCCGACAGTGTTTTGGCGCTCCCCTCGCCCTCCTCAGAGCCGGAGGCCGGGCGGCGGCTCCCCGACGACCTCTTCTTGTGACCGCTCTTCCTCGACGACTGGCCATTTCGGTGCCGCTCTCGATCTCGGTCTCGGTGCTTGTGGCCGTGTGACGCCCGGGAGGACTCTCGCGGGGCCATTGGTTGAATTGTGCGTGTGGTGCAAACTGAGTTCGGGTGGGGGGTTTTTTTTTTATTGTTTCTGCGGCCGCGTCGCGTGGACTCAGATGGAGGTCTCAATATCGGAATGCATCAAGTCGGTACAAGTACAAATAGGCAATCTGCCACGTCGATCGAGATGACGACTCCTCATGCCCATTTTTTGCTTCGTATTTCCTGTCTGGGCGATTCTTGGCGGGTCTTGGCGCCAAGGAACCATCGGCCGGGCAACAATCTTATCGGGGACGGGCGGGACGGCATGGGGACACAGCGGGCTGGAACAGTGGGTCGATGGGTATTTGTGGGTGCTGCGGTGCCAGAGGTGATCGGAGGCGACGATTGCCGGCGCACCCCGCTGGGGCCGTGACAAACCGAGCTTGACATCACCGGCGCCGAGGACAACCTGCTAAGCTAATCTGAATCAGCCGGACATCTGTTTATGTGTACCACCGCTGCCATGCCGTCTCTGACCACATCTTCATCTCCAATCTCTCCAATTCACCGCCCTTCTCCCTGCCAGGACCCGTCATGAAGCATTGCGCAGTACACCAGCTCAAGAGGGCGCTGCTGCGCCAGTCCGCCGCCGCTCGACTCTCGGCCGTCCCCTTGGCTCGCCGTTACTCAACACATCCCCCCAACGCCAGGCTGAACATCCCCGTCGACTATGCCGCGACGCCCCTGCTGGCCCACAGCTCCCAGGCCGCCCTGAGCAGCAAGGAACTGCCGGAACACGTCCGCAATGGGACCACACAGAAGATGAACCTGTTCCAGGCCGTCAACGACGCCATGAGCACGGCCCTCGCCGAGGACGAGTCGGTCGTCGTCTTTGGCGAGGACGTCGCCTTCGGGGGCGTCTTCCGGTGCACCATGAAGCTCGCCGACACCCACGGCGCCGACCGCGTCTTCAACACGCCGCTCACAGAGCAGGGCATCATGGGCTTCGGCATAGGCCTGGCCGCCGAGGGCATGCGGCCCGTCGCCGAGATCCAGTTCGCCGACTACGTGTACCCGGCGTTTGACCAGCTCGTCAACGAGGCGGCCAAGTTCAGATACCGCGACGGGGCGTGCGGCAGGAGCGTCGGGGGCCTCACGGTGCGGATGCCGTGCGGCGGTGTAGGCCACGGCGGCCTCTACCACTCGCAGTCCCCCGAGAGCCTGTTCACGCACATCCCCGGCCTGAGGGTCATCATGCCGCGCTCCCCGTCCCAGGCCAAGGGCCTCCTCCTCGCGGCGATCCGCAGCAACGACCCGTGCGTCTTCCTGGAGCCCAAGATCCTGTACCGGGCCGCCGTCGAGCAAGTGCCCACGGCGCCCTACGAGCTCCCGCTGTCCAAGGCGGAGGTCCTCAAGGAGGGCAGCGACGTGACCATCGTCTCGTACGGCCAGCCGCTGTACCTGTGCATGTCGGCCATCAAGCAGGCCGAGCAGGACCTGGGCGTCTCGGTGGAGCTCATCGACCTGCGGACGGTGTACCCCTGGGACAAGCAGACGGTGCTCGAGAGCGTCCGGAAGACGGGGCGGGTCATGGTGGTGCACGAAGCCATGGTCAACGCGGGCGTTGGCGCAGAGGTCGCGGCGGCTATCCAGGAGGACCCGGAGACGTTCCTGCGGTTGGAGGCGCCAGTGGCCCGGGTTGCCGGATGGAGCATACACAACCCCTTGTTATACGAGAAGTTCCATCTCCCAGATGTTGCAAGTGAGTACTCCAAAAAGAAGAAGAAGAAAAGAGAAGAAAAAGAAAAATATGTGGTTGGGACAATGCTGACAGTCTATTCCAGGAATTTACGACAATATCAAGAGAGTACTTGACTACTAACTAACAAAGATGCCTTTGTGCTGATGGATGGAGGTGATTGGAATGCTCTTAAAGAGGCAGTGCAGAACAGCGTGCAGCAAATGCAAAAAAACAAACTAGCGTAATTCGGAGAATGGATGTTATTAGTTTGCAGGCCAAGGCGTATAAAGGCTTGGCCATGTTATTTTTCTCATTTGTGCTTGGCTCGTCCCGTCAACCGTCCACTCTTGTGTATGTGTTATGGCTCTCCTCCTACCCCGGTCTTACGCCAAGATCCTTCGCTCCCCGCGGACAGCGTGCGGCGTGTCAGTGCTCTTGGGAATGATACAGCAACAACGATACACCGCCGTGCTTACGCCAAGCTCATCCTTATTTCTATGAATGACTGCGGCTATTGGCCTCTAGTTGTCGGTGGATCCGGCTCGGATCCTGCCGATCCATTGAGCGGAGGCCTCGTGGAATCGATGTGACCGCGGGCTGGCGATGCGTCTTACACGCCGCTCGTCTTTGCGAATGCGTATTTGTCTCGGATTGCCATGCTTGTTGTAAAACTACTTAAATGTCCAACACATTCCTTCTTGGGATGGTAATTGAGAGGTGATGCCCCATTAATAGCCGGCCCTATCCATCTCGCGGCACGCAGTTACAGTCCAGTATCCATGTCGAGATCTTCCACCCTAGTAAAAGACGTCAAAGAGTCCGCATCCAGGGCTACATCCAAAGTCGTCCAGGATGTCATCCGGGAGCGGGACAATACTTTTAGCAGGCCCAGCGGCCCCGTCAAGAAAAGGGACGATATAGTGGAGGAGCTAGTCAGGATGGCAGCGGCAGGTGTTGGGTTTATCTCAGAGGCTTCCCACTACCGCCAGGAGAAGAAGAAACTAAAAGAGAAGGAAAAGGAAAAAGAAGAGGAGCGTGCCAAGAATGCTCAGCAGCCAGACGAAGCAGCCTCCTGTGAACAAACCAACGAGGCCATCTGGAAGCTGGACGAAGCAGTCCGCGAGGCAACGCCGCAAACTTTGGAATTGCAACCTGCGGAGGAGCCAAGGGGCCTCGCGGAGGCTTTCCTCAAGAGGCATCCGAATCAGGAAGATGCAAACTTGGACAGCAACAGGCTTGCGTTGCCGGTAATCCTGGTTCAGAGGCGACCCAAGAAGCGGGCTCGGGGGTTCGTGCGTGCATACGCCCCCGTCCTGGCCGACAAGGGGATCGACCAAGAGACGTTCCTCGACTTCATCGACACGCTCAACAAGGCCCTGGTGCCTAGCGAGTGGCTGCACGTTATCAACCTGGCGGGGTTCGCCGGCATGGCCGCGCCCGACCCCTTCTCGATGCTCATCGGGACCGGGGCCGAGATCGCGACCGACGTCGCCATGGAGCTGCAGAGCCGGGTCCGATCCAACAGGTTCCTCGACCGCATAAACTCCGAGTTCTTTGTCCCGCGGGGGCTGGTATGCCTCGTCGCGACCTGGCGGCCCTCCACGCGCGACGACGGGCTCGTCATTTCAGCCGACTTTGACGGGGGAGCAGCCGAGCCGGGTTTTTTGGCGAGCGGGGAGACAAAGTCAAGCGGCAGCACGAGGTCACGAGTGAAACTAAGCGAGGATGCGCTGAAGAGGGCTCGGGCGAGAATGCACGAGTTGATGAAGCCATCCAACAGCGCCTTGGAATGGACCCAGCCGGCGCCATTGGTCTTCCCGTCGCCGAACGAGACGGCTACACTGCAAGGCGAAGAAGGCAAGGGTAAGGAGAAGAAAAAGAATGTGTTTGACAGAACAGAGATATGGCTGGATGAGTATCTAGACAGGCATGTTCAAGCCAAATGGATAGTGAAGAATGGCGAGCCGTCCAAAGCCAACTTGCTGCCAAAGACGCAGTTCAGGTCGCGGTACGCCGACCCAAACCACCCGGCCTCCAGCGGCGACATTGTCTCGTTCTTCACGGGAGGGCGTTGGCAATACGGGCACGGTAAGCCCGTGGACTCCAAGGACAACGAGGAGCACAGCAAGACGAAGGGAGATGACGAGGAGAAGGAGACATCGAAACCGAAGGGGTCGGCAGATAAACCTCCGGCTTCCGAGAACTCCGGCAGTGGTAAAAAGTCGACCAGTAAACCAGCAAGTCTGCTGCAAACAGTGAGTGTCGCGTTTCAAGCAATAGATTTGTTACTGACATGATGGCAGGATGTTTTGTATCTCGTCATTTTGAATCTCCCGCCAACAGAGCAAACAATGGAAACGACAGAAGAAGTTTCCTCGATAGCGAGCGTATGATTTATAAATTTCATCTTATTGATGGTATTCCTTCTCCAATTTCTCAACAATATGTTGTGAACAGTGGGTCGGCAAAAGTTCCGAGAAGTCGCAAGTTTTATACCAATACTCACCATATTTACCTCAGGAAAAAAAATAATCATAACTTATAAAAAAGTACTGAAAAGGAGTGTATAAGTAATTAGAAATATTATATTTATATACGAATCCACTAAAATAACCGTGGAATTATCCTCGGAACTTTTATCAAGTGACCATACCACCACAGCTTGGGACGTTTCCAGCCAGTCTTGTTAAAAATACATAAATGTGTCTCCTCTCAAGCTAGACTTGCGAGGGAACCAATGTGTAACATGTTAAATAAGATACAAACCTCTTCTCCTCCTTCCGTGCCCTCGGTACTTCTTTTGTTTGGGCTGCATCATACGTGCCGCTGCTTGGACGTGCCTGACCTCGATCGGGTTCTTCATTTCTCCCAGCATCGAGAACACCCCGGTGGTCTTGTCGTTCAAATCTGGTTTCTTCTCGCAGGCGTCTCTTCGGCGGAGCGATTCTCGCTTCTGGACCTGGAGCGCCGCAGTCGTCAGGGCCTTGACCATTTCCACCGCCAGGAAACCCAGAATATCAAAAACTTCATCGCTTCCCTTGGCGTGGGCAATGACGCCCAGGCCAGACCACTCGCAGAACCGCTTCTTCTTTCGCCAGGTGAAGGACGCGTGGCGGTGATCGGTCCAGACGGCGTATTCAGCCGGGGTCATGTCCCGAGTGCGCTCGTCGTTTCGGCGAAGCTCCTCGCGGGCGGCCTCGCTTCGGACGGGGTTGTCTGCCATACCCGGGCCCTGGTTGACTTCGTAGTTTGCAAACAGTGAATCCAGTGCGAACGCTGTCGGAACCGCAGTGTTTTTCACCGGCGCCTCGTCGGACAGGTCGTTTGCCTCAGCTTCCAGGGAAGCCTCGTCGCCCATCCCGTCTTTTTCATCCGCGTCGCTTACTGTTTTTCGAATATTTTTCCAAGAGAGGACCAGGCGGAGGCGCTCGAGCTTGACGATGTCGTGCCGCAGCTGGAAGGTGAGATCGGCGTTGGAGAAGAACCGGGTCCCTCGACGGTTGGCGAGCTCGTTGGCCGTCTTCAACTATGGAGAATTAGAATAGAGAGGGCACGTTTCGTAGTAACCGGCCTTACCAGCTCAACCACCTGATCACGGACAATGTTTTCGATGCAAGCAATAGTCTCGGTCGACGGTGTTCTTGTTTCACCAGCAACGTACATCACCTATGGAGGGACCCAATTCATGAGTCGGAATTCGCAATGGGATGGAGGTACGGGAGATATTGAGAGAAAACACCATGTGAAGTTCCTGGGGGTCTCTGGGTTGATCAAGTCATGTTCAGGAAGGATAGAGTATATCTAATAACATGGGAAGGGATATTTTTTTATTTTTTTTTAGATACCGTGACTAAATCTGAGCCAACTTACCTTTTGTATTTCTGGTTCAAATAATGATTCCATGGGGACAATAGGCGGAGGTGTCAAATATAGCGGTTGGGATAAGGTCAAGGGCTAAAAAGCAAGAGTGGCTCCGATTATACAAGGGGGAGATCAAGGAACAGGATAGACGAGCGTATAAAACCTGGCAGGCTGGTGTTTTATTGAATCAAAAATAAAAAAAAAACCAAAGTCGATCAAGTCCATACTACAGATTAAATAGAAATTACGTGGTATATCCATGTGCGAAATTGTGGTGCTGTACTGTACCGCTCTTACATGAGAAAACGAGAGTTTGATGGGAAACGGGAGAGGAAGTTGGGAGGGGGCCCGTTGATAGTTCGATCAAGACGGTAGATTTCCAGGTGGGTCCTGATTGGCAAGCTCGGCGGCTCCCCGCCCAAGCCCATCTGGGCTTTCACACAACAAGGCCATTAAGCCACCCTGGAAGTCCTCCCAGAAAAAGAAAACCCATGCAAATCACAGGGATTCCGGCGTGGGAGATAATGGGCCAAATTTGGCGTTCCACTCAGATGCAGCTGGGTTGATTATCCTGCATATTCAGCTCAGGCATGGCTCATTCACCCAAGCCCAATCTGACTTGTATCATCCAATGATAAAAAGACCGATAGTATTGTACAGTGCTGCATGGATACATTTGTTTTTAAGCAATCTGTGGTTTTTTGCCGTCGTACAATGATTCTGTAAACATTCTCGGCGGACAGCTTCGGATCTATAGGGATGTTTAGCATCATATCAGACTGACCTGGAACGGGTCCATGAAACGATGGATTAAGTTTCACAAGGTGCAAAGCCCAAATCCCTGGTTCCTCTTGGCAAACAAAACAGAAAGATGACGTGAGAAAGAGAGAGAAAAAAGCGTGCGTGCACGGCGTTGAAAACAGCCAACGAGCTTCTCCTACAGTGCAGTTTTTCTGAGCTGTTCCAAGACACGTCGTGCCGTCTGGCGTCAGAATAGGTGACCTGTCAGAATGCCACACCATGAAGCTGCAGAGGCTGAAATTGCAGCGAATGTTTTGTCGGGAATTCGAAACTCCCATCTGTATGTATCGGCTGAAAATCGCCTGCATGCAAAAAGCAATGCGGGTGCATACTATGTATGAGACGGCAAATACAACGTCGGTGGCGTTCCGGGCGTGATCAAAGGTTCCC
Source organism: Calonectria multiphialidica (assembly GCA_020623665.1). Taxonomy (NCBI): domain Eukaryota; kingdom Fungi; phylum Ascomycota; class Sordariomycetes; order Hypocreales; family Nectriaceae; genus Calonectria; species Calonectria multiphialidica. Next base: position 16,500 of record JAHVYC010000282.1, read on the forward strand.
ATGAGATGCAATACAACATGAAGGGGTCATTCTAGTTTAGATTCGAACCTCACCGGGTTGACATATTTTTATTCCTTGGACCCAAATGGGTTTTATGACTGCCCATGAATAAATAGTATGCGCTGAAGCACCGATTGCAATTCTGGATTCAGGGTACTGCGTAGGTCAGGTAATGTTTAAAATTGACTACTTATATTGAAGTAGTCCTGAATAAATAACCTTCTTTTTACCTTTTACTTTTTTTCTTCTTCTTTTTGTCTGGCATCGCTTTTACTTGGTTGGTGGAATACTAATGCTTACAAGCGAGGCCCCCCCCCCCCCCCCCCCCCCCCCCCCCCCCAACCCTCGCCTTCGTCGTGCCCCCGACAGTATCACAGGCCGTACGACACACCCAACCCCCCAGGACAAGCACGCACACGCCCCCCCCCCCCCCCCCCCCCCCCCCCCCCCTCCCCCCCCCCCGCCCGCCATCTCCCCGCGACACTCACCCCCCACCCTCGCGGCGCCCCACACCCACGCGAACTGGCAACTGGTATCTCGTTGATGCCCTCTCGTCCCATGACC
>JAHVYC010000283.1:0-16846 GCA_020623665.1 Calonectria multiphialidica
ATAATATTAAAAGAAAATCTAATCTTTAATATTATAAAAGTATAAATAAATAATATAATTAGAATATTAAATAAAGTATTTTTATAAATAAAAAAAGAATAATTTCTTAAGATATTATTTAAAGCTAAATTAAAAGAGAAATTAATAATTAAGAATTTACTAATATTTAATAAAATAATTATAATCTTAATAAAAAATAATAAGATTATTAATATATTTATTAAGGTATCTTTAAATAAAATACTTAAATAGTTTATTAATAGAAATTAAATAATAATATAAATAAAAGATTAAGTAATTAAGAATTAATTATAATAAAAAGAAAAAGAAAAAAAAAATAATAAGACTTTAAATACCTTTACTTAAAAAATAATAATATAATTTTAAATAAATATATTTATATTAATATTATTATATAATTAAAACTAAATATAAAAAAAAAAGAAAATTAATAAAATTCTAAATATTTTTACTTAAAAAATTAATAATAAAATTTTAAATAAGTATATTTATATTATTACTATTTAACTTATTAAGCTAGCTATAATAAATTATTATAAACTTTATTATTAAATTTATAAAGTTAAGGGTACTAAAGATAAATATAATCTTTTATTAAAAAGAAAAAAGCTTTAATATTAAAATATTAAAGCTATTATAAAGGATTATATTTATATAATATTAGCCTAGAGGCTAGGCTAGCTATTTTCCTATATATTAAAACTTACTTTTTACTTTAAATAATAAGTTCCTTTTTTTTTAACTAGAATAGCTATAGATAACTAAGAATAATAAGAGACTATTTACCTAACCTAGTAGCTATTACTATTATAATCTTTACTATATTATATAAAACCCCGGGATCTACCTATAATTTAATAATTAAATAAATAGTATATTAATTCCTAGGTTAGGAAGTCTTTTAATAGTTATTAATCTAAGGTTCTTTAGTTATTTATATATAAATTAAGATTATAATTTATATATAGATTTTTATAATAAAGATTAGTTTCTAATCTAATAACTATACCTAAGGCTATTATTTATTATAACTTTTAGCCTTTTTAAGTAAATAACTAATCTAGCTATTAATATATTAAACCTAGCTTTTTACTAAGGAAATAAAAATAAATTCCTAAAATAATAATATTAGCTCTTAGAATAGTTTTTTTATTTTAAAGGCCTAAGCTAGTAAGTTAATTAGCTTAAAGGTATAGCTATAATTAGTAATTAGTGCCTTTATTAGCTAGTAAGTATTATCCTTAAGGTATTTATAGTAATAATTATTAAAAAAGATAAAATTATTATTATTATATATATTAATAGCCTTATTAAAAGGCTATTAAGACTCTATTATTAATTAAAAAATTAATTATATAATAAATTAAGTGGTATTAATTCTTAAAATTGTTGATATCACTAGAGGTTACCTTGCTTTTGCGGGGGTCATGTGGGGCGGGGTACGTAGGTGCAGCTATCCCGCAGTCAAAGGGATACGTCAAGCCAGCTTATCTCGACGCACTGGATGAGTGGGCTGAGTTAGCAGCTGACGCGGACTGCGATCCGTCCGAACTAGCTCTCAGGTGGGTGGCATGGAACTCGGCCCTGAGCTATGCCAATAAAGACGCCGTCATTGTGGGGCCCAAGTCCCTAGCACAATTGAAGAGCACGCTAGCTTGGATTCGGAAAGGTCCGTTGGATGTAACCGTGGTGGAACGTATCAACATGGTCTGGGACAAGGTCAAGCACGTGGCCCCGCTTGATAACTATTACTATTGAGGTCGGTTATTGTAGAGAATCGGTTGATATTGACTGGGGGGCTAGACTCTAAGGGGAACAGCCTTTGCTGAATCCAACTGGGTAGCTAGTGGTGTGCAGATGCAAATACGAAAAGGGACACTAGACCATCGCTACCGAATCAAGTCGACACATATCAGTCAGTGCACTTGGATAGCATATATCATGGCCTGTGAGTTTGCACTCCGGCAGAGGAACCTTCGGGCCCGATGGCGCCTGGATGAACGATACGCATACTTGCTGATATTCCCAAGCATAACGAAACATCGCTTTTTCGGCCTAAAAGACATGCTGTTATTTGCAGGTGACGTGATGTATCATTTTGTATATTTCTTTACCGATTCTGTGAAGTTCATTCTGAACAGGCTCGTGTGAGCAATGCCCCGAACCCGCGTCTGCGCTGCGCACGAAGCGCCCTGGGCCTTTTCTGTGATTGCTGCTTAACTCCCACCCCAAGCTTGCTTCATCATCTCTTCCACTGTCAAGTACTTTATGTTGGTGAAGTTACTAATGCGACCCTCTTCAGGGACTTCCACCAGTCCATTCATGACAAGCTTGCTGAAAAGCGAGACCATATACTTACCCCCCTCTGGCAAAACGCCTTCAGCACCCCCGTGGATTCCAGCTAGCAATATCACCTCGCCCTTCTCGAGCTTTTCGGCGCGGTCATATGTACTTACAGTGGGTCCGGATGATAGTCCGTACAGTCCGGAGGACCTACTTGTAGTGGGCCCGGCGAATAGTCCGTAAAATCCGGAGGGATTACTGCAGTGGGTCTGGGCGATAGATAAGGAACAGTCTGTAAAATCTAGAGGACTTGGTTATAGCGAGTTTGGGGATAGATAAAGGGCAGTAAGTGAAATCCAGACAAGCTATTTATAGTGGGTTTGGAAGATAAATAAAGGATAGTTTTAAATATTCAAGAATTTACTTATAATGAATCTAGGAGATAGTTAAAATATATTTTAAAGAATTTAAAAATTTTATTTGTAGTAAATTTAACTTATATATTATAATACTTATTTATGTCCAGTGAAAAAATAAGCAGTGGACTTGACTGGGCATGCCCAGGAGCGCGTGTCTAGGCCGCGAAGGCAGCAGTAGGTAGATATAATTAGTTTTGAATAAATTTGGTTAGTCTTTTTTTTTTTTTTTTTTTTTGCCTTGATCAATATTTTAATTAACTTTAATGAGAGTATACTGTGCTCTGCGCTCTGTGTCTTATTTGGCTTCTGGCTGCTTGCTAATATAGTTATGTAATATTAATGAACCTAACTTTATTTGTATTAGAATGCGGGAAGATGTTACTATTGCTATACTATATGTTCTTATAAATGTAATTATTTATTACGGAATATACTGACCTTGCAGTATATGATTAAATAGCTGACGATGGATTGCCTGTTATCTGGATTATAGGATTTTGATTTTCTGTATATCATAATCTTAATGAATTTAAGACCTGAAAAGATGAACTCTATTAGAGCTGACTGGATACTTAATATGGCTTCCCTTGCCAAGACTAGTGCATTCCAGTGCGCCACCTCCAACTGTGAAAATGTCGGAATTATCTAATAACCTCACACGCCCTGTTCTGTACGACCCGAACCACCCTATTATAATACTTATATAATAGTACCCAAGTTGTGATATTATCCAAGAATTATCATTATAGTAATGTAGCCGAGGATTATTTTAGCGGTATGTTAAGTTACCGGATCATGAAGTTCCCCTGTTCGATGAGGATTTGATCAACTAATTCTCTGCCCAGACAGCGTTGAGTGACAACGACGGCATAGACTGTATAGATTTGAACGCTGTGCTATAGAATTTGGGATGCTGGCATTCATGTGTATATTATTATATACATGCTACATGCTTGAAGGTATTTATTCGACGGTGAGAACCGTTGTCAGTTGTTGAAACGTAGCTGATAAGACGTCAAACTCTCATGTATATAGAGAAGACCACTACAACCCTTCAGCCTTGTTATGCCAATCAGGATTAATTCAGCACATCACATCAAATAACCCCTTATCATTCATAACGATGACTGTAGATAATCATTTTTCACCAGGCAACCACTTCTTACTCCGGATCATGATCTCACCCTCGACATCGGGTTCAGACTTCATAATGAAAACTAGTTAGAAAATGGGCAGTATACCACGGATAACTAAAAAGAAATGCATACCTGTGCTTCAAACTGGATATTAGCAGGCCGACCCGAGCCTGGAACGGTCTTGAACTCATAATTCATAAGCAACTCGGAGACAACAATCTTGATGATCAAGTCGCTGAGGAAGCGACCGGGGCAGGCATTCCTTCCATAACCGAAGCCGAGCTCAGTTGGTGCTACGCTGACAAACTGATGTTTGGTCTCATGGCCGGTGTTTTGGTGGAGCCTATGAGCGCGGAGAGGATCGAAGGTGGTGGGGTTCTCGTAGACGGCCGGGTCGAAGTCAACGGCGGAAGTGGCGACCTCGACCTTGTGGCCTTTGGGAATAAAGGTGCCGTCCGAGAGAGTCACGTCGGCAGTGGTGGCACGGAGAAAGGTGGCAAGCGTCGGACCGTTAAATCGCATGCTCTCCTTCATGAAGCTATCCAGATGAACCATACTAGTGAGACCGGCGCGTGTGAAGTAACCTTCCTCGTCGCGTCCGGCGGTGAAGGCGTCCTCACGCAAGGAGGGCTGGTACTGGGTATGCTCAGCGAGATCATAGATGTTGTGAAGACAACTGGTGACAGTGGTCGAGTTTCCAACGGCAATTAGCGTCATCTGGTAGAGGGTTTGCTTGTCAATGTCGTTGGCGATATCGGCATTCTTGCCTGTGGTGAGCAAATGAAGCATGGTGGGTGGCCCCTCATTGGCTTCGTCTTTGGATTCCTTCAGGGACTTCTCGACAACCTTGGACGCCCGATCAAACAGCTCTTCAAAAGACTTGCGGAATGGTAAGATGCGGTTGGCGAAAGGACGAAGCCAAGGAGGATACTCTTTGAGAGCCTGGATAGCCCCCACAACGGATTCAAGGTAGCCATACGATAGTTGCATCCACTCCGGGTTGTCGCTGGCAGACTTGCTATGGAATGCTCGCGCGGTGGTCTTGCCAATTATGGACTGGATTCGCGGAAACATCTTTACTGTTGTCCAGTCTGTTCCATTTCAACAACGGTCAGTTTTACCGGATTAACAGATATTTGCACGGTAGGACACCGGCCGGTATGGCATGGGAGTGGACGAAACTTACTCTCAAAAATCCCCAGATCAATGGGCATGTTTGTGCGTACGATTTCATGGAAGATGGGAACGTATGCACCTAATTGATATTAGCAATAGGTAGTTGCCGAGGTCTCTCATCACTTACCCAGGCTGGAGTTGAAATTACGCTTGATGGCCGTAATAAAATACTGGGGCGGGCCGCCGAATCTTGTGTACTCTAGCAGCATGTCCTGGGATATCGCGTCTTGTCAATTTCTTGGCACATTATTGGAGGGGGCTGTTTCCTGAAGATCTCACGGACATTGTCAACTGCTTGCTTGAAGCTGAGGTTGGGATGGCTCTTGAGCTCCTCGACGAATCGTTTGGGGAAGACGACCTTGACGCCTATGTTTCAAAGTCGTTAATACTAAAAGATGCCGCAAGATTTCAAGAGCACGAGGCTACTAGTACGTACCGTCTTCCGTATCGTAGCCCCAAACTTGACCAGGGTACTACAGAAAAAGCCAACTGTAGTCAGAAGACGACGAGTCTTTAGGGCGGATAACACCTCGAAAGTTGCTCACCTGATTGTACCCTTTTGCAAGCACTTCACGAGCGGCTGTTCTGTACTTTATCTGCCTCTTTTTTCGGCTCTTTATCTCGTCGGAAAACACAATTGGAACGTTGAGCTTAGAGCTGAACGGGTTGAAGACAATTGCGAGACAAAGAAGAAAGGAAGCAGCACTGAGCCAGCCTACAGGTGAGTTATAGATATAGCTCAAATTGTGCTCAGTGAAAGTAGAATTGACATCACCAGCCCAGTCATACACGAAATCAGGACCTTGTACCTCAGCAGCCATTGCAGATAGCAAGCTTATCCCAATGGTTCGGCGAAAGAGAGTGTTGTTGTGTGTTTTGTTAGTCTCGGATTGAGGCAGGATGTATTTGCTCGAGCGGAAGAGGTCGTTAATAGCAAGCAGTAAGCTACGCCAGAGACAATTGCCAATATTCTTATGCGAGCTATGTCGGTAATTTCACCATATAAAGTGTACATCCCGTGACCTCGAGATGGAAAAAAAGCCACCAGGGAGGTAGATTCCTAGCTCAACTGAAAGAGCTTCCTGTCTCGGTAGGATAAGATGGGGGAACCGGAAAAATCCGGATCTGTAGATAACAACCACCGTACGTGCGAAAAACAAATTTTAACTGCAACTACAATCATTGGGCTTTCACTTATCTTCCCAAGCTAACGGGCTACTGTACGTAAGAGGAAATACCAATCCTTACACGCATCCGGAGCAAAGCGGATCTGGTTCCGGGAGCCGATACTTTTCTTATCACACCACTCTTTCGTATCTACTCAGGAATAGAAAAAAAGGGACGCGCTTGAACAATCATGCTTACCAGCTACGGATATAATATCGTATACTTTAGGCTGTGCTTTTGTCACAGCCACGTCTTAGATCGTGTTCCGCCTGTCTAATTTACAATATAATACCATACTACAAATTATCAACGATGTCTATTGTGGGAATTGCTGGCGGTACTGGCGGTCTTGGCAGAACCATTGTCGAGGCGTTGGGACTCTCGAAGCATAGGGTCATAGTTTTGAGCCGCTCAGTAAGTTGCACATCACTTGATCAACAAAGACTGAGGTGGAACAGCACCATGCAGGATGCAAAGACTTAAGTTCAGATATGGCCCCGACCCATGTCAAAATTGACTATGACTCGGTCGATTCCATTGTATCAGTTCTTGAGAATAATGGCATCGACACTGTGATAGCGTGCCTCTTTATCCAAGACGAGGCCAACTCGAAGTCTCAGCTCAACCTCATTGAAGCGGCAAACCGCTCATCCATAACGAAACGTTTCATCCCGGGCGAGTTCGCTTCTCCCATTGACGAGGAGTACGTATGACCGTGTATTTAAGAAGGTTATTCAGAGTAATAGCTTACAAACCTTCTGAGCATAGAGTTGTGACGGAGCATTATACTTTCCAGCTTTGGAAGAAGTCTACAGACGCCCTTAGGGCCTCCAGCCTGGAATGGACGCGGGTATCCAACGGCTTCTTTATGGATTACTTTGGCATGCCCCATGTTGAGTCTAACCTATTGTACGCCCCTTGGGCCATTGAGGTCTCGACTTGTAAAGCCGCTATTCCTGGTGATGGAAACGATGTCATCACAGTAACCTACACCCATGACGTCGCTGAGGCCGTTGTGGGGCTCCTGGGTCTGCCCAAATGGGAGGATTATACCTTCGTATCTGGTGATGACCTTACTCTCAACGAAATGCTCGCGATTGCTGAAAAGGCACGTGGTGAGTATTGCTGGCATCTCCTGACATTTCACCGTCCAAATGAATAAACCGTTTCACAGGCAAGAAATTCGATGTGGTCTACGATACCCTAGAACAGCTGGAGCAAAACAAAGTGACAATGCTTTTTGACGACGGGGGTATCGACTACGAACTAGGAGGAGCAGAAATCATCAAGCTCAGCGCTGCGTTGGGTCGCATCACCGTGGCCGGCAAAATGAGGGTCCCGGAGGGTCGTCTTAACCAGCGCCTGCCTGAATTTAAGCCCGTGAGTTTCGCGGAGATGATCAACAAGGCCTGGGTCGGTAAATAAACACCCTCAGTCGCTATGTGCTGAGAGGATTCGATTTGTTTTCGTCACGGTTGTAGTGGATTGTACTATTGCTGGTTTCAGTATTATAGCATCTTTGAATCATGTCGTGAATGATTGTTGCATTATTTATATCTGCCTCTAGTCACTATCTCAACATTCCTGCCATTGAGACACTTACAAATTTGGCTGATGTGATGTAAAGTAGTATGCCACAGACAAGCTCTACCCGTCCCAGACCCATAAAATGTTGCTGGTACTAAATAGTGGAAGTAGAATGCCAACAGAGTGCAGAAGGCTCTAAGAATGTATGTAGCGGCAAATCTGAAGGTTGATATTAACGAACACATAACCTCTAATTAGTTTATTAGCAAATGTGGCGAAGGCGGAAATGTCGCAATGGAAGGTATTAGAGTGAGTTCAGTCTTGCAAGAATGCATATGATTTTCTTCCGTCAAGGCCCAGTTCTTCAACCTATAGAGGTTTCCAAATTGTGACCCTAGCCAGCACAGCAAGACTGCATATATATTGCAGGAAAAAGGCATCAGATGCCTGGTTACAAAATGGAAGTTCAGGCTGGCTTTTTGTGAATTCCATCCACGGCGACTTCACCACTAGCCTCGCCCATAATCGTTGGCATTGGTCCCAGGTAGTGTTTCTTTCCAAATAAAAACCAGGTCCCCCCCGATATAGCCAAGCTCCCGACGAATATAACTCCGGCATAGTTCCTAGGCATAAACTATTAGATATATGTTCGCAGATATCTGGATCGGAAAAACGTAAACTCACATGTTGGCAGCTGTTACCGGATACGACTGCGGAATTAACATCGCGACAAACATGAATCCGTAACCTAGAAAGGCCACAATGTTGACTGGCATTCTTAAAATGCTTGGGAGACGCCAAACCCCGTACGGAAAGTTCCTTTTGTTCATGTAAAAAATATGAAGTCCAGTAGGAATCATCAGACACATAATTAGTAGGATCGCATAAGCACTTGTTAAGCCGTAATACGCCGTTGTGTTACCGATGTAAATCGTAGCCAGTACGAGGCGAATGACACTCAGTGCTAACATGATGCGCACAGGCGTGTTGTACGTTGGATGTAGGTGTGCGAAAAATGTCGGAAACGGCAAGGCGTTGTCTCGCGCAGAGGCCAAGAGCAAACGACTGACCATGGTGAAATTCTCTACAACCGAAGCGAAGGTAATGAGAACCAGGACGATAGGGAAGGTTATAGCAGCACCAACAGATGCAGTGTTCTGGAGTAGAAGCTACAGAGATTGTCTTGATTAGGAAATTCGTGTAAGAGACTGAGTTGGTTTGGACTTACGACGCCAAGCGCGCTGCTGGCTGCAAGAGGATTGGCCAAGATGGCCATGGAATCTCCCATAGAGAAAGCGAATGAGACGTTGAAGTATAATCCAATGGCTGATGCCATTACCGTTCCCCAGAACATTGCTCTCGACACATCGGAAGTTGGCTTCTCCGTTTCTTCCGTGAGGTACGCCGGAGAGTTGACGGTGATGAAACCAGACGCAACGGGGAGAACCCCAATCAAAAATGCTAGACCCTTGTTCTCCCACCCTGTATAATCTTGGATTTGTGCAAACACCGTTTTGGCAGAATTGAACTGATTTGTGGTTGCTAGGAGGACGATTGACAAGGCCAGGAAGCCCATATTATGGAGCGCAAAGCCTGTACACAGACCGTCAGCCATGATTGTTTGACATGAATCGGGAATTGAACTTGCCCGCTAAACAGGTGTAGTGGACTGCTCGCGGAAAGAAGACATTGACAGTAGTGCAGAGGACCTCAACAGCCATAAAGATCTAAGCCTTTGTTAGTTTGAATTGAAAGAGGTTGGACTATTATGGCTATTTGTACCATATATGCATGCCACCTGTCTGCAACGTAGTTGGGGTTGGTGAACCCGATAATCGCTTGTATCGACATGCCGGCAATGTAGTTGGTAGCGATGCCTGCAATAACTAGCATGAGTATTATCGATGTGCAGGAGACCCATCCCTGGGAAACTCATTAGTCTGACTTCCATAGATGTATATATTGTCTTTTGAGCGATTTGTAAACCAAACCCAAAGTCTCTAACGATTGGCAGGAAGGTACATACCACTACGCGCTTGTATTTGGCAGGGGCTAGGTTCTATCGCATATTAGCCACTTCCGATATAGAGAAGACAGCTCATTTACAACTCACAACCGACCAGTGATACTGGGCTGCTGGACTAGGCCACATGCTGAGGGGGTGATCAGTGCTTGCTTTCTGTTTGAGTCGGAATTGAATCATAATTACCTCGCAAACTCGCCCAACGTAGCCGCCATGGCCGTTGATGCAACCGCGGCAACAACATAGCCCCAAACGATAACAGTTGGACCGCCGCCGAGTACCACCTGATAAAGGGATGCGACAAGGCCTTCCCACTGTGTTATGTTGTCAATATCTCGAAATCTGATCCCCCATACCCAGAATGCTGACTTACTGCGGCTGAGCAGGAAACACAAAGGCTGAAAAGGGTCATGAAGTTGAAGCGCGTCCGAAGCACATCATTCTGGGCGAGTGACCCAGTTGTGCTTTCGTCCTCGACTGTAATTGTTTCATTGTCTCCTGACCTCTTTGTGCTTTCGTCCAGAGCTGACATATCGATGGATGTAAAAAAAGCTTCACTGCGAGAATCAAGTTTGGCAACGACTACCGACAGGATAAAACGGCTGTCACTCTGCTTCTGCTACTAGCTTCGTTACTATCCATATGCCAATTGCAAGTCCGATGTCTATATAAAACACTTTTTGATACAGACGTATGTTAGTGTCGCGCAGTTGTGATGCAGTGGGCGCTAACCGTTTCGGGGCTACAGTTTTATCACGGAACCCGCGGATTTTGTTTCCGGCACTGTTGACGCCGCGCGCTCTCTCGCTAAGCAGCCCCAACAGGATAAGAAATGGTGGGTCATCCATGCCATCTTACCCCCCTGTGTGCAGCAAATCAAGATCTCCCATTCCCCTCATCTTGATAGGCAAGCAAACTTTGGTATCTAAAGCGGGGTCTTGGTTGCCGAGATTTCCTCAGATAGGACAGACAGGAAAGGTGGACACAAGAACACTTTGTAGAAATTAGTAAATTGAGTTTTGTTGGTGGCGAAAGGTGCGTCGCAAGTTACTAGCCCCACGGTGACACGAGATATGATGGTTCTCTCCTTCGCCCCAGCACCATCATTGGCCGTGTATGTGGCTCGAGTATCTGTGATTACTGCAAACTCGATTGGCAATGAGGCTGACTGTAAGCTAGCCTAGGGTGGTCCTTATCGGTATCTGTGGCATGAAATGCTAGCTTATCAGAAATCTGGGCACCAATCATATGTGAATGCTTACCTGTCAAGCGTTAATGAGAGGCCGGGAACCCTGCAGGGACACTGATAAGACGGTGCCGAGGCAGGGAGGCCCTGCAGAATGGGTACCTCTATTTCCCTCATTCACGTGGCTCGCCTGCTCTGTTGAACACTCAATCACCACACGGAACTCGGCCAATGCCTTGGACAAGTCTCATGCTGCGTTCCCTCGCTCGCAATGGCCCGTACCGCACCCGCTGTGAGTTCGCAAACCACCTAATAAACTTAGCAGTGACTAACGGCGAAGCAGTGTGACGCTTGTCATACCAAAAAGGTAACATTCAGTACCTCCATCCGGGCCTCATGAGCTAAATAAAAACTCGATGGAGTAAAGACAAAATGTGACAGAGAAGACCCATGCGCTTTGTGCGTCAGTGCTGGTATCCCATGTCTACGGAATCGACCGAGGCGTCATGTAGTCGATGGACAACAGGATTTGTGAGTTGTATTTGCCGAAAGGTTCTGAAAAGGCTCACTGACAAGCATTTCAATGTTTAGAAGCGGGGGTAAACAGCTCGATATGCTTTTGGAACGTATGAAGCGGATGGAGGAGTCTATCGAGCGACTAGGTAGCGTCGTGAGGGCGACTAAACACGATGCTAAAAGAAGTGAACCACAGCCTGATATTGCCGCTGATCGAGCGTCTTCAAGGGCAGAGATGGAACTGGAACAAGACGACGCAATACTGGAACCCTCCATAGACAGTGTCATCAACGCCTGCGAAAGCGAAAGTATGGATGCAGAACACATGTCTCTACAAAACCAACCAGACGACATCGCTCTCCCATCCCAATCGAGTGAACGCGACGAACAACAGAAGTGCAACGACCATACAAAACAACTAGATTCGGAAGTTGTAATCGTGGAAAAAACTCAACAACTTGACCCAGTCCTAGATCAACTGGAAGGCACCAACCGTACGAAGCAGGCAAACCTCGCAATCAATTTACCCCGCCAGTTAGAGAAGAAAAACATAAGTCACGATGGGGTTAGCCGTCATGATTTTGGAGATCTTGAACAGCGACAGGGCGAATCGGCGGAAGTCAGGAAAGAAATCACGATGGAGATAGAAAGATACCTGGGTGGTCCCCGAGACGATTCCATCAGCCGCGATCCTTTAAAACAGTTTACCCTCGATGCTACCGTCAGGGTGACGATGCATTTAAATCAAGGGGAATATGCGTCTCACACTACACCGATCTCAGCTCCTAACCCAGACTTCTATAGTTGCAATATGTACCCGACTATTGACTTATTCCCGTTTTTGTTCCGCAGTAAGCTGTCCCGGATATCTCAAAGCCACCGAGACCTAACATCTGCGCTTGTAGGAGAGAAGAGCGTCGTAGACGAATATGTGCTGGATCTCTATGCCAACGTCTCAACACATCAGGTTGAAGAAATGGCCCTGGCCTTGATCGACTTCAGTATTCATGACCAGAAAAGACTCCAATTCATTGTATGCGTCAACTACTACGCCTATCTCCAGTTTGCCATACTCATCTCTGGCCAACAGAGGCGACAGATGAGGCAACACACCATGCAAATGAAAGACCGATGTCGAGATAACATTCTCGCAACTATGGACTATCTAGATGCTTCGGCGAATTCAGATAGAATTTTGCTCCAGGCTTTAATATGTGCTGTAGGTTCCAACGCCATTAGTAAATATAAAATCGTCTCTGACCCATGCTCGTTCATTTTTAGACCAGCTTGGCCCAGGATATTGGCGATATGAAACGCGCTTGGGAATACAATGACGCTGCAAGCCGTGTCTGTTCATATTTGGATAACTGCTTGATCGATAGAAATTGGACTCCTGAGGATGCCGCAGAGCTGAAGGTGGCCAAAACAAAATGTTTCATCATGGGTAGGTTGCTAGCAGTCAACATTCGATACGAGCCAAGCCCAATCAACATTAAAGAGCTTTCGGATTCGGTAACATCTTCTTTAGTATTTGATTCGCTCCAAGTCTTCTTCGAGTTTGCTGTAGTCCAGGACGGTATTATTCAGCAAAGTCGAGAAGCCATTGGAGAGCTTCGAGATAATCACGCCGAGGTTCCAACTCTGGATGATCTCAGACTGCTCCTGATAAAGAGTAAGCAAAGATTGGAGAAGGTATGTTAATATTGGAAATTTATTCGCTACCTTCATTTTTTCAATAATTACATCTTTCAAAAACCAATTAGCTAACATACCTGTCCCAAAGTATCGCCCACGAACCGAGCATCCTGGCATGGAGCTGATCCATTTCGACTGGCGGGTAATGGAGGCGATATACCACTCGATCACAACTACCCTGCTCTGTCTAAACCTTCGAGGTGGGGATTTCATAGGCCATCTAGAATGCCTGAGAAGCGCTAGGAGAACATTGTCATCATTGCAAAAGTTGATGGAAAGCTACTCGCTCTCCTGGCCTCTACTCGACCCGGGCATGCACAGTTTAGTTTGGTTCGTACCATCTTTCGGCCTGGTGAAGAGAATAGATTCAGAATATTGCCTAATGCGCAGGAGTAGGGCCATTCCGCTTTATCTTTGGAGACCTTTCTGTTTCGTTTTTCGAAACCTTGTTTACACAGGCGATCGGCGCGACATGATTCAACTACAAGTAATTGTTGACTCTTTGAACAGACTCGACAATGTTACTCAAAGCCTAGACCGAACAAAGTGTTTATGTAACTCTTTAATCGGACTTTATGCTGATATGAGGGAGATTTCTTTAAATAGCGTTCTTGACAGCCCAAACAAACGGATCAGAAGCGCTTGGTGGACGCCAACAAAACCTCCGAAAAAACGCCAAAGGCGGAGAGCAAGATCGCGAGGTGATAAAGCTACACCAGAAAGCGATACGAGCATTGTGGCAATGTCGAATGAAGCTGAGGGAACCCACAACACACAGACTTCAATCATGGACAGCCAGGTCTGCAGCCATAGCCATAATATCCCAGACCAATCGAACACAACACAAACTATTAACTCGATCGGGTTGCTCGATTACTTTGGACATTTAACGCAGTCCTCATGCATATCTGGTTCACAGATTTTGGATTCGTCCGGGGTTTTAGTCTCGCAAGGTGACGGTGTCGCCAATGCCGAAGGCAATAACTTTGATGCGTTACCTGGACTCCCATCAACTGATCTCTTCATGGGACCGGAATTTGAATTTGCACTAGACTTTAGCTTCTTAACCGAAAATGAATTTTGAGACGACTGACTCTGCCACTCAAGCCCGTACAGTCCAAGGTTCTACCCCGGCGAGAATTTAGCCAAGAGTTGATGCAGTAATGGCCCTATTGAAACTTTTAGCAGTATGTAACGTGGAAATATCTTTGCTTCTTATTTGAACGCATTCGTGATTTGAAAAATAAAGTGATCCCTATTACACGCTTTTATTAGGAGAGCAAAGTCTCGGCTCATTCAGGGAGGCTGTGTGAAAGATTTCGTCTCGTCATCCTGGATTTTGCGCCATATTTGCAGATTCATCCTGTTGTCACCAGCTCCCAGTTATACGTTCATTTCAGAGTATGCTGACAGGAGGCCAGAATACCTAGCTGAGAGCTTGTTATTCTGTTCGTCCCCGGAGTGTAAGGTTGAAAGAGTTAGAAGAACTTATGGAAACCCCTGCTCAGGAGCAATGACACGGCGGTATCTGATTACGTTGCTTGTAGATACTGAGCCAATACTTGCTCATCGATGAACTCCACTGCCGAGAAGAATCTTGATTGAGACCAGTACAGAACACCTGTTACCTCATTCCCTGCCATCTATCTCACCGGACCGTGTTCCGGGGTCCGTGGGATAAGATTCTCACGCTTAAAAGTATCTGGCTGTTTCTTATCGCTACCATAGCCTGCACTGCTTGCAACATACGCTAATCAGAATACGGCAGGTTAGAATCACTAGATGGAAGCTCGGAGAACCCTTCCACTAATAATCGAGATGGGGTTGACTAGTGGTCTCCATTCCAATACGGGGGAAGTTCCTATGATTTATTCTCCAGGGATTAAGAAATGTCGCATGCGCAAATGAACACGTTACGAAGTGCAACCAGTGTACAATTATTTTCCCTTCCAGCCTAAGAGTCCTACTACACTCTTTTCACCGCTTCCACGCAGACAGAGGTTGGAAAGACCGAGACATCTTCATTGAGTAATATCCAATATATTACTTTCTATAGACAGAAACTTCTCTAATAAGAGGGAAATAGTGTATTGTGGCAAGGGATAAAAACAATGACTGTATATACTTTCACAGTGACCATAAGCTTTGTACCTGAACTTTCTTGTCATATTGATTACAAGACAAGTTCATAAATTCTTATATTACAGAAACGTCAACTTACTTCTGAGTGACTTTACTAAAGCAATATGCAGCGAATATATCTTTTAGCCCTTTATAAAATGCCTCTATTGCTAACACTGTCTCTTCGCCCCCCAGCATTGATCGATGAATTGTTCAAAAGAAAGGGGCTTGAACTGAGCGTCTTTAAGCCGCCCCTCCAAAGGAAGACGCATATATCCTGCCAAGACCAACTCATCATATGTTGACACCATGTCGCGTGCAACGTCTATTCCGTAGTTGCTCGTACCCCAGACTGTTACGGTCTTGGTATTGATACTCTCCATGGTGTCATATGTAACTGTAAAATGATCGCTCCCTGCCGCAGGCTTGTTAGAGGAGAGTTGAAATAGTCAAGGTCTATTCGAACAGAGCATACCTAGGACGCTTTCAACGATTTTGACCATTTCGTTGAACGTCAAGTCATCCCCGGCCACCATTGTGTACGGGGACCATTGGCTTTGACCCAGGAGAAGAACCACTGCTATTGCCACGTCACGAAGCATTGTAACAGTGAGTACTTCATTACCAGTACCAGGTATCCCGGCTCTTCTATTTTCAATGTCGATGGCCCACGGGAAAGTATTAAGATGGGTCTTGAACTCGGGACTTTTCCATGCTTCCATGAAAAATCCATTGGCTACTCTTGTCCACTGCAAATTAGAGATCTCGAGCATTTTGACACTTTTTATATGAAACTGGAACATTGGAAATTGTTCGGCAGCGCTGAAGACAAAGAAGGTGTAAGCTGTGTTGGATCTATTTACTCACGGACGCGCTTTACCTTTCATCAATGTACGAAACATATTCGCTGGCAACGAATCTCTTGGTGACACTGGATTCATTTGCTGCGGTAATCAGGTTTAGTTGAGCATTGCTGGCGACCTCATCCACTAAGAAGATAGTACTGAGAACTGTGTGGACCTTGCGGCGTTCAAATATCTTGACCAAGGCTGAAACATTGGAGTAGTCCACCTTCTCGTAAGACACGCCGGAACTGGATTGGACTACCTTATACGTCGCCTATGCTTTGTCAATTCAAGTCGATGCGCAATGAAGAGTGTCTTGTTCTACTCTTGCACACAGCGCTCCACACAACCATGGGAACGTAGTGCTGTGGCTCACTCACATTTCGGGTCAAAACGATCGTTTGAAACCCTTTCCTTTCTAGTTCTTCAAGTATCATCTTGCCCACCGGGCCAGAGCCACCAGCTACGGCTACAACTTCCATTGCAAAACTTATTTAGTAATACAATTGAAAATGACCCGGTCGCAAACCTACGTTATTATTTCATAGATTCAGGCGTGAAGGCACAATATAAGGCAAGTGCAGGAATTAAAATGGGTCTCGGAACTTACGGAGAAGCCGGAAAACACGGAAAATCAGATAATACTTCCCCATGTTCCCAAAGCCATCATCGATCTTCCTCTTATCGACTTTATCTAGTGGAATGCATGTACAGTGGGTCTGAAAAAATTC
>JAHVYC010000285.1:2437-15970 GCA_020623665.1 Calonectria multiphialidica
TAATAGTAATAGTAATAATAATAGTAATAATAATGGTTTACTATATTACTAGTAAGTATTAAAAATAACCTAATTTATACCTAGTAAGGCAAATTATTTATTTATAGTAATAGCCTTACTAATAAGGAAATAGAGATACTATAATACTTAGTAAGTAGGCCCTAGTAATATAACTTTATAAATAAAAAGGGCAAATAAAAGTAGGATAGAATATATAAGTATTTAAGGGTAGTAAGGCAATTTAAGGAATTCCTTCTCTTATTAGCTTATATAATTAGGGGATAGCTAAACCGCAATACTAATATCAGCTGGGGATAAACTAACACCCATATTAACCAATTAAAATATATAGACTAGGATCTACCTATAAACAGGGAAGGCTAAACTAATACTTTACCTAATTAATACTTTCTTTACTTTTACTACCTATTTATTAAGAAATTATATTAAGGTATATAATATATTCTTAAAAAATCCTTCTTATATAATAAAAATAGCTCTATCCTCCTAAATAAGCTTATTATTACTTTATATTAAGCTAAGATTAAATTATAATACCTTTCTTTAAGCTAACCTTAAATTACCTTAAATAAGCTAAGTAAATATATATATAGATAATATAATATATAATATATATAAAGGGTAGAATAGGATCTAGGGATTTTAAATAACCTCTTTTAACCTTAATACTACCCTCTCTTTTTATTTAATAAAAAAAGGGGAAAAAAATAAAGGAAAAGTAATAAAAATAACTAATTATAATAATTAATTAATTTATATCTTATAGTACTAGTACTTAGTTTATTAGGTATATAGCTATATAATATTAATACTTTTTAGTTACCTAAAGAACTATTATCCTAAGCTTAATAATAATACTTACTAAGCCCTTATATCCTTATATACTAATAAAAATATCTAAGGGCTTATTACCTAAAGGGAGTAGAATATATTATATAGTAGCTAGCAAAACCTAAGCCTAGCTATAAAAGGTCTACTAATCTACTATAGCTTTACTTATATAAACTTAAGCTATAAATTTCTTACTATTAATTAGAAATAGTTTAAAGTATATTATAATAAGGCATATAATATAAAAAGAGCTAAGGCTAGATTAAATTACTAGGTTAGCATTTCTAACTAACTAATCAGTGCTAAAGCAGTGCCGGGAAATAGCACTTGTTTAATATTTCTATAATACCTAATTAGCTAGTCTATATTAGTTAATATAATATATAGACTAAGGGGTAGTATTACTTTAATTTATAGTATTTATTTAATAGTCTATAGCTAATTATAGCTTACCCTAGAAAAAAGAAAAGAAAGTAAGGGGAGAAAAAGAAAAAAAAGAGTAAATAAATAAATAAATAAATAAATAAATAAAGAAAGAATAATTTAAGTAATAAATAAGAAGAAAATATTAGAAGCTAAGCCCTTAAGAATATAGGAACTTAAATCTACTAAAAAGAGAAAGAAAAAAAAAAAAAATATTATTATAAAAGCTAATACTATAAAAGCTAGCTAAGCTACCTATTATCCTACTACTTAAGGCTATTATAATTAAGATAATAGGAATAATAGCTATAGCTAGCTTTTTTATTACCCTTAGTACTAAGCCTTAGTTTATAGTATATATAATTATATTATAGCTAACCCTAAAAGCTACCTCTAAAAGTAGTATAAGGACCTGAGCCTATAGACTTACTAAGCCCTTATTAGTTTTTATATATAGTAATAATTATAAGGTCCTAGAGGGAGGGAAAGGAGAGGAGATAGCCTTATAAGCCTAATTATTAGGCTATTAATTTACTATAGCTTTAATTACTATTAATACTCTAATTTCTTTACTATTAACTAGGGCTACTATAAGAGGCACTATAATAAGGTTTATAGGGCCTAAACTAAGTAAGCCTAGCTTAGGGTTTACTATATAGTCTAGCTCTAGATTTTTTTTATATAGCTATTAAAGTGGCTTTATTTCCTGGTAAGTAGTAGTAGTAGTAATTATAGTAATAGTAGTAATAATAATAGTAGTAATAGTAATAGTAATAATAAGGAACTAGTTATTATTATAGTAGTTACCCTAAAGGCTACTATAGTAGCCTTAGCTTAAGAAAAGGATATTAAGACTAAGAGGTAGGAGGCTTGGATTATAGCTAGTATTTAGCTATAGTAGGATTATAAGTAAGACCTAAAGAGGGAGATATAACTCCTAATACTAAAGGATAGTATAATTAAGTATAAGATTAATAACTAGCTAAGGAGGATAAGCTAGAAAGATTATTTTAGTAATAGGGACCTAAGGGCTATTTACCTAGCTAGCTAAATATTATAGTTAGAAGATAATAATATAGGCCTAGATATAATAATTAGGGCCTTAGATTATATCTTTTTTAGCTATTATATTACTAGTCTTTATAAGATACCTTATATTACTAAGCTATTCCTAGCTAGCCCTTACCTTTAGAATATATATAGCTAGCTATTTAGGCCCCTATAGGAAAAAAGTAATATAAACTAGTACTTAAGCTATAGTAAGTACTTTCTTTATTATTATATAAAAGTCTTATTATTAAAGGCTTTTAAGCTTACTAGGTAGTATAGCTTCTTTTTTACTATTACCTAAAGGGAAGATTTAGAATAGCTCTAGGTATAGCTAGCGGATAATATATATATAAAGGAGGAGGAGCAGGGCTAGGGGCTAGGTAGGCTAGGTAGGCTAGGATTGGAAGAGAATATCTTATAGGTCCTAGCTACCTTCTAAAAATAGGACTTACTAGGTGACCCCTTTACTAGTTTACTATAGTACTTTATTACTATCCTAGCTATTAATAGTAAGACTAGTTAGCTATAAATAATATATTATTTTACTAGTATCTTAGCTAGTTTTATATATATAGGTTAAGCTATATTAGCTAAGGCTATTATCCTTAGCTATAGCTAGGGTAAGCTTAGTATAGATAATTTACCTAAGTAGCTTAAGGCTATAAAGGGAAAGTGGCTATATAAAACTAGCTATATATCTATAGGCTATATTCTTAGCCTTATACTTTATAGGAGGTGCCTTATACTAAAGATAGGTAGCTAGTTAAGGGTAGTTTAGAATAAGGAGAGTATAGTATTAGAAGTGTCTTAGATACAGTAATCAAGGTCTATATAATTAGGGATAAATACAAAATATCAATATCCCTTTATTATCTATCCTATGCCCTTAGATTAATTACTCTCTAATACACTTAATTAAACACTCTATTATTCTAATAGGTTATAAGCCTAGGTACCTTCTAAGATACTTAGTCTATAATATAAAGAATAATTAACTAGAAATTAGCCTCTAATAAGCCAAAATATCTTTAAATATATTTAGTATCTTAAGCTTAGGTAGCTTAAGTAGCTCTAGCGCTATAAGCACTAGTGCTAAATCCTATATATCTATTAGCCCTAAACCAAAAGTTACTATTATAATAATTAACCTATTTCCAAGACTTATATAATAATAAAATAATATATGCTAATTTAATAACCTTATATCTTTTCCCTTAATTATATTTAAGTTCTTATATAAGTATATATAATAAAGAAATATAAGAAATGTATTAATTAATAAAATACTAATTACTAAAAGGGAATTATACTAAATATATAAAAGGGTAGCCTCTATATACTTAGGGAAAGATTATATAGAATACTATCTCTATAGCTATAGAATTAATTAGTATATCTAAAAAACCTTTAGAGAGGAAGACCTACTTAATCTATATAGGCTTACTAAACCCTTTACCGATAAACTCCTGGATTAGCTAGTGGATATACTAACCTTAAGCTACTTAGTTAATAGGCTATTTATTATACTATAACTAAATAATACTTTATCTATCTTACTATTACTAAATAATCCCTTAGCTACCTTAAAATAACTAAGTAATACCTTGCCTATCTTATTATAATTAGATAATACTTTGCTTATTTTATTATAGCTAAATAATACCTAACCTACCCTAATAGGACTAATAATTTAACTAAATATAAACTATTATAATAATACTACCTTACTTACTAAATTATTACCTATCTTTAAATAGTATCTAAATTAATCCTTTAATTAAAATTAAATACTAATAATAATAAATAACTAACTAAAAGGCTATAAATAACTAAAGGTCTATATATATTTAAATAAATATAACTATAAAGTTTAAAATAAAATAGCTAAAATATATAAAAATAGGTCTAATTATAATACTATCCTATAACTTAAAGGCACTAAAAATTAGGCAGAGTAGAATAAAGGCATTAAAAACATAATATTAGTAGAATATATTATATATATCCTAAATAGTATGCAAATGCTATTAATATACCTAGAAGATAGCTACTTAATAAAGGAATAAAACTACTATATTTATTAAATAGCTTACTAGAACTATATAAATAATAACCTTTTAGTAAATATTAGGAGTTAATATTCTTTATTTATAATAGAAAAGATTAAAGGTACTAATAAAGCCTATAATACTTACCTAATTTTGCAAAAGGATAGCTAATAATAAGGTATAAATATTCTTAGAAATATAATTAGTAATCTAATTTCTAATACCTTATAGTCCTATAAAAATATAAAAGAATATACTTAAGTATTTACTAAATAACTCTATATACTTAAATGTATATAGTTAAATTAGAAGGTCCCTAGTAAACTTTACTAGCTTTAGTTCCTTACTAATCTTAGTAATACCTTCTCTATATTTAGAAGCACCCTATACTAATACTATAAAATAGCTAAGATTAGAGAAGGTATTCCCCTAGATCTAAATCAATTAATATTATAATCTAAAAACAAATAGCAATACTAAAAAAATAAATAAAAGATCTATATATCTATTGCTTTAATGGCTATATCAGGCATAGCATACCTAGCTATTATAAATAACTAGCCAAATAATAATAATTACTTAAATTATAATAAGTAGTAAAATAAGAGATAATATAATAGTATTAGGTAAATTTATCCTATAAAATATATTAAATAGTCTAAACTAGATAACTATATAGGTCCTTATTAGAAAGTCTACTTACTATATAATTAGATCCTAAACCTATTTAACTATAATAATATAGAATACTTTATATAGTAAAAGAATAAAATAAAACTAAGAGCTATTATAGCTTATAATATAAAAGTAAATATACTATAAGAAATAGATATTAATAATACTAATACCTTTTTAGCCTAGCTAAATAGCACCTTAATCTACTTTATAGCTATAATTAATAAAAAAGCTATATAAACTATAAGAATAAAGGGCTATATAACTAATACTTAGTAATTAGATTAAATATTTAATAATGCCTATAAATACTATATTTACTATAATAAATATATATTCTTTAAGTATATAATATTTAAAATTCTTATACCTATAAATAATATAGGGTAAGGTATTATAGTAATTAGTATTAGTAAAATACTAATTATTATTTAATATATTAATAATACCTAATTAATCTTCCTTATATAAATACTTTATATTCTATTAATAATAATTAACTTAATATTTATTAGAGCTATTATAAAGTAATAAGGCTTTATATATATTTAAAATTATAATATAGCCTTTATTAAATATAACTAAACTCTTATTATATAAGGCACCATATATAGAAGATTTAAATATCTAAATTATTCTAAAGTAGAGATTATATAATATTAAAATATACTAAAAGTAAGCTAGTACCTTATTATATTTATTATAAATAATACTATTAAATTAATATTACTATAGATATTATATATATATCTTAATTACTTAAATTATATAGACTATAAATATCTTATAAAAGATTATAATATCCTAATTATAAATATAAATCTAAGGCTATATACTATATATATATATAGCAAAAAAAGAGCTATTAATATATAAGCTATTACCTATAAAGCTCTTAATTAGGAATAAAAATAAATAGCTAACTTAGGAGGTCCTATCTCTCTATAAACTCTATTAAGTAAGTCTTACTATATACTTATTATTAATAATCTAACTAAAAAGCTATATATATACCTACTTAAACAAAAGTCCTAAGTAAAAGTAATTATTAAAGTAAATATATAAATAATTAAAAACTATATATATATAATAATCAAAAAATACTAACTAGATAATAATAATAAATTCAAAAACAAACTATTACTAAACTTCTTTAAATATAAAAAGATTAATATAGAATTTACTATATTTTACTAACTAAACCAAAACCTTATAAAATAAGTATACTAAATAATATAAAATAAAGTTAAGGTAGTCTTTTATAATAGTAAGCTCCCTAAAGAGCTATAGGGCAAAATACTATATATAGTTATATACCTATAGGAATACTCCCCTTATAGTACTCTAGGCAGAATAATACCTATTAAAGCCTAGAATAATATTAAGCTCCTAATAATATATTTCTAAAGATTAAGATATAAAGCTTATAAACTTATTTTAAAAGTAATATTTCTAAAGAAACTAAATAATTAAACCTAATTATACTTTCTAGTTAGATATAAAGTAGAAAATATATATTACCTATAGAATCTTATAATAAGATAAGTAAAATATACTAAAGAGATTATTTTTAATAAAAATATCTATATAAATACTTATATAGAATATAAACTCCCTAAAAGGAGTATAAACCTATTAGTATTACTTATTATAAAAAAGATTCTTTTACTTAACTAATTAAATTGCTTTTAGTACCTTAAATTATATAAACTATTAATAATAGAAAATCTTATAATATAGTCTAAGGAGGGGATATTAATATAAGCTAATTAACTTAATCTCTAGTCTATATTATAATTACTATCTTTAGAACTAACTAAAAGTAATTTCCCTATAAATCCTAGTACTTACTAAATAAATACTAAACTAACTCTAAGGAAATAAAGTTAATTAAACTTAGATTTAGAATATAAAAGCCTTTTATAAGAATTAGCCTTTATAGAGAAATAAATAAGAATTACTAAAGATAAACTACTAAATATAAAACTAAATATAGAAGTATACCTAATAACTCTAAATTAAGTACTATAGAATAAAGAACTAAAAATACTTAAATAAGCCTAATAATCCTATATCTAGCTAAAATAGAAATATACTACTAAAGAGAAATATTAATTGCTTATTAAAAATAGCTCCTTTAAAATTATTAATAAGAATAATATATAATATATATTATTAGGGAAATAGGTATTTAAAATAAAGCTTAGACCTATAGGCAAAGTTAAATACTATAAAGCCTGCTAGGTAGTCTAAGGCTTTAAATAAGAATATAGTATTAACTACAAAGAAACTTTTATATTAATTATTAGGTAAAAAACTTATAAACTTCTCTTTACCCTTACTATAATATTTAATTAGGAAATTAAATAAATAGATATTAAGATAGTATTTCTATATAATTAGATTAATAAAGAAATATATATAGAAATACCTTATAGCTTTAAATAAAAAGGCAAAATATATAAACTACTTAAAGCTCTTTATAGCCTAAAATAAGTACTTAGGATCTAGTTTAAGATATTCTTATAGGTACTTATTAAAATAGGATTTAAATAGTCTTAGTTTAATAAGGCAATATTTATTAAAGAAGATATTATTCTTTATATATATATTAATAACCTCCTATTCTTTAGATTAAATATTAATATAATTAAAATTATAAAGGTAGAGCTTAAGAAATAATTTAAAATAACTAACCTAGGACCTATATACTACTTCTTAGGAATAATAATTATTAGAGATCAAAAGAAAAAAACTATTATATTATCTTAATAACCCTATCTTAAGCAATCACTTAAATATCTTAAGCTTATAAATATAAAACTATAATATACTCCAATAAATACCTTAAAGAAACTAATCCTAGCTTAGGAAGGAGATAAACTCTATTTATAGAAAGATAAAGAACTATACTAATCTATTATAAGAACCTTAATATTTACTATAATTAGAACCTAAGTTAATCTTACCTATCTAGTCTCTAAACTTAGCTAATTTATATTAAAACCTATATTATTATATCTATCTTTAGCTAAGTAAGTATTAAAATATATTAAATATATAATAAACTATATATTAATATTTAATAAATAACTTAAAACCAAGATTATTAGATTTTTAGATATAGAATAAACCAAAGATCCAAGCAATAAAATCTTAGTTAAATATTATATATTTAGACTTATAGGAGGGATAATAAGCTAGAAAAGTAGAAAATAATTATTAGTTACTACCTCTAGCATTAAATTAAAATATCTTATACTATATAGCACTAAATTAGAAATAATCTACCTAAGTAGCCTAATTAGAGAGCTATACTAAGATTAAAGACCTATTATACTTTATACTAATAATAATAAAGCAAATAATATCTCTAAAAATATAAAGTTCTATAAAAGAACTAAATATATTTAAGTTAAGTATTATAAAATTTATAAACTAGGAAATAATAAAATAGTATCTATAAATTAGATTCCACGGGAGGAAAACCTAGCTAACCTTAGCATAAAAGCATTACTAACTTAAGAACTAAAGAAATAGGTAAAGGAAGTTAGACTATAAAGAATTAGAATAAAAGGAGGCTATATAAACTATATTAAAAATTACTAAAAAAGAATAAGTAGGTAGTTACTACTCTTTTCCTAGAAATAGGGTTTTTAATAAGGGCAATAGGAATAGTACTATATATCCTATTATTTGACCTTGCTTAAGGAGGGGTATTAGAAGTGTCTTAGATGTAGTAATTGAGGTCTGTATAATTAGGGATGGATATAAGATATTAATATCCTTTTATTATCTATCCTACGCCCTTAGATTAATTACTCTCTAATACACTTAATTAAACACTCTATTATTCTGACATATAGTACTTTATTATAAGGGTAAGCCTCTAGCTATAGATATAATTTACTAGATAATTACTAAGATAATAATAGATATAAAAGACCTTTTCTAGGATAAGCTAATATTTTTCTAGCTAAGAGAAAAGAAAGAGGGAGAAAGAAAAGGAAAAGGAAAAGAAAAAAATAGCTATAAGTTCCTTATACTCCTAGCTATAATTTATAATAATTTAATATATATATAATATAGCTAGTCCTTTATTTATATTAATAGCTTAATAGGTAAGGAAAAGGAAATATTATAGAGGCTAGTAGCTAGGCCTTAAAAAAAGGAGTTTCTAGATAACTAAGATAAGTGGAAATAGCCTTATATCTAGTAATATTTATAGTAAGTAAAGAAGCTTTAGGAATTATTACTAGTTCTAGTCTATATAACTAACTACTTACTTTAAGGTATTAAGATAATTAGCTTATAGCTAGTTAATAGTATTAATAGGGACTATAGCCTTTTTATTATTAATAGTAAGGTTATTTTAATTAGCTAGTACTATAAGTCCTTAGCTTATTTTAATAGCCCTAAAGTAATCCCCTAGATCCTACTAAGCTATATTAAGTAACTTATAATCCTATATACTATATATATCTAACCTTTTACTAACTAGCTCTAAAGTAGCTATTAAGCTAGCTTTAGTAAGGTCTATTAGCCTAGTAATTTTATTTAGTATCTCCTAAATAGCCTAAGTATTCCCTAGGATATAAGCTAGATATTATAAGCCCTAGCTAGGTAGAGCTAGTAATATAGTATAGGCTAAAGAATTATAGTATAGAAATAGTAATATATAGCTATAGCTATTAATAGGTATTATACCTAGGGAAAGGGTTTATAAAGAGCTAATTTATATAATAAAGCTAGTAAGGATAATAAAAAGGTAAAAAGCTATAAGGCTATAAAGGATTTAGTTGCTTTATATACTAGTAATATAGCTACTAATTATAATATAATAATTAATATACTAAAATAGCTAATCTTAGAGTCTTTAGAGATCTTTAGTAAGGCTAGCTAGTATTAATATTGGTTTTTAGGCTATAGGGATAATAGTAAGAAGGTAAAGAAGGAGGAGGAGGAGAAGGAAAAGGAGGAGGAGGAGGAGGAAGAGGAGGTAGATATAATAAGGTATAGAAAAAGAAAGAGAAGAAGAATAATCCTAGGGGCATAAGGGGAGTAAGATTAAAAAGGAGATATAAAAAAGGATATAAAAAAGAAGGAGGAGGAGAAAGTAAAGGCAAGAAAGGGTAGGGCTGGGAATAATAATAGGAAGAAAGAAATAAAGAGAATATAGGTATTAGGGCTACTTAAGGCTACTAAGCTATTTATTATTATAATAGTAATAGAGAGAAAAGGAAAAGCTATAGCCCTTAATAAGAGGCTTTTACTCTAGACCTTATAGTAAGCCTTGTAAAATAAAATAGCTTAGTTTTGGTTAATATAGTAAAAGAAGGTTATTTAGCTAGCTATAGCTAAGCAAAGCCCTCTAGTAGCTGTCCTTCTTACTAGTGCTAGTAAGAGCCTTATCTTTATAGTGCTAGCTCTCTTAGCTAAGGCTAGGGCTAGGGTTAGGGCTAGTAGAGGTATAATTATTATAATTATACCCTATAGGGTGCTAAAGGACTAATTAATAAGCTACTATTAAGAAGCTAGCCTTAATTACTAACCTTAGTCTAAAGCCTAGGATTTCTAGCTAATAGTAATTATAATATTAGCTAAGGCTATTATTATTAATAGCTTCCTATAATAAGTAATAAGCTTAGGAGTTAATAATTAGCTAGATTATATTATTATAAATAAATATTATCTTATTTTTATAATTACCTTATCCTATAGGGAAAAGCTAAAGAAGCTAATATAGCTATAAGGCCTTTACTATTTACTTATCTTTTTTACTAGGATCTTATTATTATATAGGTAGGTAGACTTTAAGGTAGCTATATTATTATAAAATCCTATTTATATTTAGGCCTCTAATTACTAGCCTAACTTTTACTTTTAAATTTATAAGGTCTATAATAATTAGGGTATTATAAAAATTAAGTAATTAATTAAGGCTAGGTTAGTAATTATATAACTAGGCAAAAAAGGTATTATTTATTATACTAGCTATATAAGCTATAAAGCCCTAGCCTACTAACTAGGCTATTATTACTATTATAAAGACTCTAAGGACCTAAATACTAAGTTTCTAGCCTAGTAGGAAATTAGCTATAGGGACTAAATAAGAGGAAGAGAAGAAGGAGAAGAAGGTAATAGTAGTAACTAGTATATAGTAGTAATAGTAGCCTTTAGTACTAGGCTAAATATAGCTAGTATTATTTATATTATTTACCTAAATATTCCTTACTCTATTCTTAATTATATATAGGAAATAGAGTATAGTAGGTATATAAATAAGCTAATCCTAACTAAGATTATTATTAAGGATTATAATTAGTCTCTAAGGGACCTAGGGTAAGATAGCTATATAGATATTAAAAGGTAAAAGGTAAAAAGCCTTATTTAGATATAAGGCTATTAATAGTATATCCTAGGATAGTACCTTAATAGGGATTATTATAATTATAGATCCTTAGGTATTAATATAATACTTTATAATAATTATTAGTAGTAAGGTAAGCTCTTAATACTAAGCTAATTACTTTTATAAGTATAGTAATAATAAGATAGTAAGGAGCTAGTATAAATAAAGGTAATATTAAAGGAAATTAAGGAGATTATTAAAATAGGTCTATTAAGTAAGAGTAAAAAGCTAATAAGCTACTAGCCTTACTAGCTTTTCTATAGGGCTAAAGAAAGCTAGTACCTTTAGTATAAGTATAGTAAGATTAGGCTAGAAAAGAAGGAAATATTAAGCTTAGGCTTATTATAAGAAGACTATATAGCTTTCCAGAGGGGCATTAGTTATAGTAGTAGTGGTAGTAGTGGTAGTAATAGTGGTAGCGGTAGTAGTAGCGGCGGTGGGCGGTATGGCCAGTGCCTCAGCTGCTTTTATTGCCATGCCTCCCAGGCCCTAACCCCTAATCGGCGGTTATCCTGCGGTACCTTACTATACTATTAAATAACTGCTCTAAGTAGAATAATTAGGCTATAGGGGTGCGCACAGGCTACGGCTAGTATTTATAGTACTATAGGATAACTATTTCCTATAGGATAACCGATTTTAGGCTAATTAAATAATAAACTAAAAAGATTAAGAGAAGAAGAAAAAGAAAAGAAAGTAAGGGGAAGTAAAAGTAGAAATAAAAATAAAAGTAAAAGCTATAAAGATAAATAATAAAAGAAAAGAATAAGCTAGTAAGTAAGAAGTAAATAAATAAATAAAATAAAACTATTAATAACCTAATTAATTACCTAATTAACTAATTTATTACTTACTCCTATCTCCTTTCCTTCTTTTATTTATTATTACTTATATATAATTATTATTATTATTATTATTATAACTAGCTATAGCTAGCTATCCTATTACCTAGCCTACAAAGTATTAATTTATAATATCTATAAATATACTATTACTAATCTAAAGAGCTACCTATAATAAGAATATACTAACCTTAACTAGCCTATTTACTATACCTTCTTTTAGCATTATAAGGGTAAAGACCTAAAGAGCCTAGAGTAATAATAACTCGGATCTAAGTAAAGGCTACTAATAGGAGGGCTAGTAAAGCTAGTAGCTAGGCTACTAATCTACTATAGGTTTAGCTATTATTAGTACCCTAGCTTTCTTATTATTAACTAAAAGTAATATAAAGTATATTATAACTAAGAGTACTAAGTAAGGAATAAGTAGGCTTAGGATAGCTTATAGTTTTAGGTAAAGGTCTAGACCTTTTTTACTAAGCTATAGTAAAAATAGCTTTATTTTTAAGTCTTCTCTATAATAATAGTAATAATAATAGTAATAGTAATAGTATTATTATTATAATAAGTAATAATAGACCTAGTAGCCTAGCTATAGGGGGAAGAGTAGGATAGTAATAAGGGTAATACTAAGACTAAGAAGTAGGAGGCCTAGCTTATAGCTAGTATCTAGCTATAATAAGACTATAAGTAAGATCTAGAGAGGGAAATATAACTCCTAATATTAAAAAATAATATAACTAAATATAAGATTAATAACTAGCTAAGGAGAATAGGCTAAAAGGACTATTTTAATAATAAGAACCTAAGGGCTATCTACCTAGCTAGCTAAATACTATAACTAGAAGAAGATAATATAAGCTTAGATATAATAGTTAGGGCCTTAGATTATATCTTCTTTAGCTATTATATTACTAGTCTTTATAAGATACCTTATATTACTAGGCTATTTCTAGCTAGCCCTTACCTTTAGGATATATATAGCTAGCTATTTAGGCCCCTATAGGAAAAGAGTAATATAGACTAGTACCTAGGCTATAGTAAGTACTTCCTCTATTACTATATAAAAGTCTTATTATTAAAAGCTTTTAAGCTTATTAAGTAATATAGCTTTTCCTTTACTATTATCTAAAAAGAGGATCTAGAATAACTCTAGGTATAGCTAGTAAATAATGTGTATATAGAGGAGAAGGAGCAGGGCTAGGGCTAGGGGCTAGAGGGGCTAGAGGGG
>JAHVYC010000286.1:0-13204 GCA_020623665.1 Calonectria multiphialidica
GCTGAGTGCCAGTACCGGGTGGGGGACCCTGTGTCCCAGTACCGGGTGGAGGACCCTGGGTTCCAGTGGGTGGTACACAAGAGCTGCTGGAGCAAATCCAACCTCCTTGGCAGTCAGAGTTAAGATTACATTCAGAGGCAATATCAACTTCACAAGAGCCGTTCTTGCAAACACCTCCGGTGCCACAGTCCGAGTTGGTGCTGCAGCCCTTGCCAGTAGTAACAGGCCCGGTCGTTCCACGGGTTGTGGTTTGGGATTGAGGTACAGCCGTACCGGGAGGAACGCAAGTGCTGCTCGAGCAAATCCAGCCTCCTTGGCAATCCGTGTTCTGGTCGCAGTCCCCAGCAATGTCAATTCCACACTGTCCGTTCTTGCAGACGGCGCCCGTAGCGCAATCAGCGTCTGTGTTACAGCTTCCAGTGGGGGCGTTTTGGCATACGCCATCGACGCAATAGCCGTTAGTGCAATCGGCGTTGTCGAAGCATGGCTCGCCAGCCACACAGATTCCGCCTTGGCAAATCAGAGTGCCGTCGCAGTCCTCGGTCTTGACGCATGGATTTTGACATTTACCATTGTTGCAAACCTGTCCATTTTTGCACTGTGCGTTTGTCTTGCAAGTTCCCGGGGGTATCGTCGGCACGACCGGTGTGCAGTGGTCAAGGATACAGAGGTAGCCCTCGGGACATTTCTTGCCCTTGCAGCTCTGGGGGTTTCCCTCCGGAACGCAGGTTTTCAGGATGCAGACATGGTTTGCGGGGCATTTCTTGCCATTACAGGTGGTGGGGCTTGTAAGATGCACACACTTTCCATTAAGGCAGACCTCGTTCAACGGGCAAGCCTTGGTTAGACCTAGGAGAAAGCTAATTTGACGCAGGGGGTTCTTGGGGTTATCGCAACGTCCAGGGCTACCAACAGCATAGCACTTGTGGTTGAGGCAGGCCTCGCTCGACTTGCACTTGGGATAGCAGTTGCCACCGCTGGACGGGGGCTTTCCGGTGCCCAAGTTACCAGAGCTGGCGCCTGGCGGGTTGTTGCCCGCTGGGTTCCCCCCATTATTTCCGCCGGGTGATGTTCCAGAGCCACCAGGTGGTTGGTTGCCGTTATTCCCACCACCAGGTGGTTGATTGCCATTGGTTCCAGCAGGTAGCTGGTTGCCACCGTTTCCGCCGGGTGGGTTATTTCCAACCGGGTTGCCTTCAATCCCCTGGTCGCAGCCGTTGTCGCAGGCTGGGCTGCCCGCAGGGCTCTGGTTGCCGCCGGCGGGGTTTCCTTGAGTGGGCTGCGCTTGCGGAGGGGCTGCTCCGCCTGGTGCTTCAACGGTAACAGTGAGAGTTTGTGTCACGGGTTCGCCACTAATCGTTGTGATCACGGTGGTCACGGAAATTCTGACTTCGCAGGCACCTCCGTGGGCACATCCAGGAGCGCCTCCCGGGGATCCCCCGGGTGTGATTCCGGAAGAACCTCCAGGTGCTCCGCCCGGTGCGCCTCCGGGGGCTCCACCTGAGGTTCCACCGGAAGACCCACCAGGTCGACCGCCATTGTTTCCAGTGATGCCGCTGGGACCAGCTGCTGCTTCGTCCCAGATTGTTGTCGTATAGACTTCGGTCGAGAGAAGGGTGATAACTCTAGTACAGTCCATATGGCAGTTTTCAGTGAGGACCTCGGTGATGAGCTTGGTGACCGTGACGCCATTCTGGCCTGCATTGCTATACACAGCGGTTACGCTCGGAATCTGGTTGGTGTCGCCGCCTCCAGGGAGCACTTCCGTGGACCCGCCGTTTTCGGCGGGAGAAGTGTTACCGCCAGTGCCTTCAGCGTCTGAATTGACGCAGTAGACGAGGCCTGGAGGGGGTGGGTAGCGGTCTACCAAATCATTTACACAGACGCCGGTAACGCACACCTGGGACTTGTTGCAGACCAGGCCGTGGTCACCACACTCGGAGGGGTCTAATCCGACATGGAGAGGAATACATTGGTTCTGGAAACACACTTCACCTGAGTCACACGGCTTCTTGGATATTCCACAGCCGTCGGCCTCAGTCCTGGTGATGTTGAGTCGCCTACAATCTCCGCCGAGACAGAGCTCTCCGGCTGTACAGTTCTTTCCTTGGGGTCCGCAGTTGTACGAATCCGTGCCCACAATGAGCGGGCGACAGATTCCCTCGACACACGGGGCCNNTTCGTCGTCATGCTGGCAGCCGTGCGTGTTGGTTCCGAGGTTGTAGGGCGTGCAGATGCCGTCGAAACACCAATTTCCTGGCTGGCACTCTTCACCAGCCATGCCGCAATTCTTAGGGTTGGTACCAATATCGATTTTTATGCAGACGCCATTCACGCAGAGCTCGCCGGGTTCGCATGGCTCTCGGTCCTGGCCGCAGTGGAGCGGGTCGACGACGATCTGGATGGGCTTACACTCGCCATCCTCGCCGCACCACTGTCCGGTTTTGCACGGCTTGTTGCTGTAGCCGCAGTTGTGAGGGTCGGTGGTACTAAAGTTGAGGGGGATACATGATCCGGTAATACAAAGTTCGCCCGGCCGGCAGCGATTGTCTCGAAAGCCGCAGTTGAACAGGTCGTAGCCGATTACGTTCGTTGT
Organism: Calonectria multiphialidica; assembly: GCA_020623665.1. Classification (NCBI taxonomy): domain Eukaryota; kingdom Fungi; phylum Ascomycota; class Sordariomycetes; order Hypocreales; family Nectriaceae; genus Calonectria; species Calonectria multiphialidica. The sequence goes on from JAHVYC010000286.1 coordinate 2,597, forward strand.
GCAGGTGCCACCTACGCATAGGCTCGGTTCGGGGCAGTTGTCGATGACGATTTCCTGGCGCGGGAGGAGAACGCTCATGGGGTTCTCGCTATGATGGAGTTGATTGTCTCGATAGACAAGAGAGTTGGTGGCATCTACCAGTGGGACGGCGACCATCGCCATCCCGGCCAGCAGACGCCGGGTGAGACATGTCATTGTGGCCGACGATACTGTAGACGTTGTCGTTCAGGTGGCCAACCTGGAGTTGAGCTTGCTTCTAGCTCGCGCGGACGAGCATGCTATGTTTCCTATATAGATCCCTCCATTGTGGCTCCCTTGCTCGTTTTCATTTCCCGGACGGGAAGAACGGACCCATCCTACTGGGCGGGTTCTGATTCAACTGCCCATGCCAGTTTCGGGCTATTCCCATCCAGCGTAGGTCCATTCCAGTCCACCCTCGTCCCCGCTCAATAAGCAGCACCCGGCGGTGCAGCTGTAGTGAACAGGCGCTTGGGACGCATCGAGACTGGCTGTTTCTCGCATGGCCCCGAACTCTGAGCTGGCTGTCCACGAGAGATGGAGAGGACGAGGGAAAGGTGCAGGCAGAACCCTATTTTCCGAACGCCGCCCGCCCGTTTTCCGACCTCTGCGCACTCAAAGGTCGAGTCACATCACATTCAATGTGAAGGAGGGGGGTGCTTGCACAATGGCAATGAATACAAGGTTCGGATGTGTATGGAGTTCAAGGTTCGATCGCTGTTCCCGGAGGCGTCTGCCACTGGGGACAGAGGGGGAGCTTGGGAGCAGACATACGGGAGAGGGTACCGGAACGGACCATGCGTCAGCGCAGGTTCGGCCGAGCGATAGGCACGCGAGGCCTGCAGAAAAATCCAAGACAGGGTCTTATTGACGGGCGATATCCGAGCCAACGGGCAACTGGTTGCGTACCAACTGCCGAGGACAACATCCAGGGAGGTTGTTTGTTGTGCGCGGCGTTGACCAGACAGCATGTGTAAGACAGATATAGGCATTGGTATATGGAAGCAATCATGGATGGAAACTGGCTGCGGACAAAAGGGAGTGCTCAAGCGAGAGCCCTGGGGGCGTGGTTGAGTCAACCGTTCAATTGGGGGCAGTAGTGCGAGGGGTGCAAAGCAAAAGCTCGTGGGATGCGCCAGCCTAAAGCCATAAAACGCGGTCGCGTCTTAACAAAGTATATTGGTTTCCCGTTGGCCAGGACTAACCGGATGGTGTTGACCGGCAGGCCGTGTAAGTGAAGCTTAACCACGTCGCGTGGAGGGTGAGAGCGATGGGCAATACGGCACCGTCCCACGGTGGGAAATAGTGTTTTGCTCGCGGCTTTGCTCCGTACAGCTCGCAGCTCTCTCTCTCCGTTTGGCCAATCTCGCCAATCGAGTGGCGGCCTCTATTTACGTCACAGCGGAATGCGGAATGCGCTGCAATAAGCTCCCCCGCCCTAGTCCAGATTGGGCGTCCAGATGCATCCGTTTTCCAAGTTTGGTCGCCGACAAAGGCTGCCAAGACAGGTTCTCGCCCGGTCTTGAGACATGGCGGATGGTTTCTCGACTGGTTTTATAAGCATCATGTATACCAAAGGGCGTGTATCGGCACCTGGATGCTACGTTGGCTTCAAATTGGCGATGCAGTTAAACCAGATCACAACAAAGCTCTTGCAATGATCACCAACAACACTGACTGTTTTAAAGAGGGTTTGCAGAAGAAAATAAACAAACCATTCTTGTTACACTTCTGATATTGTCGGTCGACTTCTAATTCATGTGTTGTACCCACGTTCAAACTAATCAGTATTGTCCGATCCTACCCTATACAAAAACCGACGGTCCGAAGGACCAGCTAGAGCAGACTGGTGACCTCATTGCAGGTCTTGACCGACCAGTGCCTACGAACCTGATGATTTCATTGGTGCGCTGCCCGAGCTGACAAGACACTGCGGCTGAATCACCTAATTCCTGTCGATGTGAGGTGTGGAGATTAGGCATGTTCCGAGGCCACGACAGAGGATCCACCATACTAACTAGCCTAGCTTGCCCCTTCCTCTGCTCCCTTTCATGCATTATTTTCGTATTTTGTTATGTCTCAACCTTCCCTATCTATGCTTCTCGCTAGTCTTCTATCTGTCTAGTTGCTTCTTCCATGATATGCGCCTGTAACCTGTCTCATTAGAGTCGTTGGAAATTGTCATTACCGTCCATTTGCGCCTCAGTCGGTTTTGTTCGCTTCAGTGGGTATATATTATATATTATATCTATGCTAGGAATTCGGCACAATTTGCAAAATACGACGAGATCCCCTGTTGTATCCCCCCCTCTCTGGCTCTGGACCTTCCAGCTCCCGTATTTATCCATGCATGGCAGAGGCGGCCCCTAGTCTGCAGGCGGTGGGCCCTCACCAATTAAATCCCTTCCCTACAGAAATACCTGGGACATAGGCCAGGCTCGAAGCACAACCAGCACCTTTACACGGCTGGGCCGAGCTTTGAGAAACAGTCGAGGATCAGCGCAAAGTCTTTGCCCCTGCCCGGGAACAACTAAGCCAGGGGCTTTTGATTTGCAATTAATTGGATTCAGCATCCCGATCGAGGGGGCCTTTGAGTTTGAAGCGTGGGACTACGTGGGCGATCGCGGCGCCTTCCTTTCGGGTGGATTCATACCTGTTCCGGCCCGCTCACGGCTTTTGGGTGGAGCGAACTCCGGAGCATTAAAGGTGGACATGTTAATGTTGGCAGTAGTTTGCAGTCGTTTCATTGCTGTAGTTCGCAATGCGTTATCCAGATTTTCATTCATAGGGAGTCTGTCTGGCTTCTGACGGCAGTTATAGCCTAGTAAATAAGTTGCTACCAGTTCCATAGTAGACAACCAATTTCCGAGACATGACAAATTCACCTGTAATTGCCCTAATTTGTAACCAATGCTCCACGTACACCAGTACACCTAGCACTATCTCAGGGTCCAAATACTGTCTTTTCGGCGTACCTTGTGACAGTCCCATTACAGAAATCAAGTCTTGGCAGTATGCTTCGAGGTTAAGTGTTTTGTTGGGGGATAGGGTTCCGTGCAAAGTAACCAACGCGTGCAAACAATCCCGCTTCGAGTGCCTTCTTTGAGGCAGTGAAGTCGCTCATTGTTGCTAAGATCGGCAACAATCAGCCCTGTTTCATTTCCCAGTGCGGCCCTGAGCATCAGGCACATGTTCCCCGACGGGAAAGGAAGCTTCGCAGAACAATGACTGCACTCTACTCCGGAGATACTTTTCTTCAACCCTAGGGCGTAGCAATCATTCAACTAGCGATTGGGTCACCCTCCCAATGCTGGCGACTCATTAATTGTGGCAAGACGTGCATCAAAGTATGGCTTTGCCACTTCATGTGACGACGCAGTATATTTAAATACAAATGAACGAAAAGCACATGCTGCATCCGCTTGCATCGTCGCCCAGTCACTCGGCAGACCTGCCGATCGGCCACCCTCCCGTCGTTGCTACGGATTGGGAATTCCGGTGTGCTTGCACGGGCCGTCATACAATGGCTATTGACTCAGATTTGAGGATCTTTGCTATTTCCCTGCGGCACACTGCAACGCTTTCAACCTAACCTTGGTCATTCTTGGGTGACCTTTGTGACTCACTACCAGTGGTCAATCGCCAGAAGCTCCGTAGCAAAGAAAAATAGTGAAACATTATCCATTGGCAGCTAGAAAACTCGCCCGGGCCATCACACCCGCTGGCCCCAAGGTACCACTGACCTGGAAGCATTCCTCGAGGTCTGTCAAATTTCCGATGCGGGCCCTCCCAATAACCAAGCCTGCCTTTTGGCCCGGCTTTTTTGTCATCCGTAATTGCTGGCTACGCCATGGTCGCAAACCCTGGAGTAAACAAAAACAAACAGCCCCATCATCGGTCAAGGCCCAGGCTGTTCTACTAGAAAAGATGCCATGTAGATCATTTTCCCAAGGAAGTGTTGCTAGATGACAACGGTGTTGATGTTCTAACCTACGATTCCGCAGCCTTTTGTTTTTTCTCTCTCACAATATGGCAATAATCTTGCACCTAAATTCTCCATTGCCACGCCACGCCACATTGAACGATCTAGCAAGCGGCCCTCGAGAGCTATCGTTGATGCATTCGTTCCTGTAAGAGCTAATCGACTCATGCTAGCCCATTTCAAAGCCATTAAAGTCGGTGTTTTACTTGTCATGGTTGATCAGCAGCCTCAATGGCGTAGTTATTGCCATACGTGGCCATCGGAACTGATTAATAATTGCTACTAGGGACTCCCAGCAGAGCGCTTCTATTACAGGTAATGTCTTTGGATGCTCAATGCCAACTTATTTCAATGCTCAAAATGATATCACTCCACCCCCGTAGCGCAGATCTCGATAAATCATTTTAACGCCCGAGCCACGTGGATATTGCCTCCAAGGCAGCTTATGTGATCGATTGGGCGGAACGGAGTAAGTTCCCCGCGATCTGTAGGAAGTAATGCTCCAGACCTCATCGTGGCTCAGGCATGCACCTAGTCCATTTTTTCAGCAGTACATCCATTACAGCATCTGTACTCACCAATTACACTAGACTAAAAAAGAATGTGTGCACCTTATCTCGAGCGCAAGCACTGAATCTCCTCCCTACAAGTCAGCCATCCTGCATCTCAATGTTTTGTCTTGGCCTTTTGCCACTTGTGACACGCCCGTACATTTTGATGTGGAGTGCAGCATCCTGCTAGCTGCTAGCTGAGTGGTGGAGTTCATCTAGACGGCTCGATCGCATGCTGGAACTTGGCACGCCCCCTTTCCAGCTGAGGGGAATGTTAGTGCGATGGCGTTGGTTCTCTAGTGTTGTGGCTTAGTCCACCACATCCAGCTGTCTCAACCCGGCGACCTGGTTACTTTGCTCCAAGCAAAGCCACAAGCCTGTGGAAATCTGGGGCCGAGCTTTCGAGCTTTGGTAGACCAAATTTTTGATGCACAAAGGCGAACAGGTGATTGTGGTACGCTTCGAAACGTTGTGAATTTATTCTCCCAGTTATAGCCCAGTGAACGACGTCGAGTCAGGCGTCAGATCACCACGCCACTCTGTCAATTCAAGATCCAAAAAAACACAACCTCTTCTCTGATATTATCGCAAGGGCACTGGCGCGCGTTGTCCGTTTGTACTGCGACGTCATAGATAACTAGTCGCTCTCGCCAGCATCGTGTGTGGGCCCCTTGGGCTAGGTCCGCTAGATCCAGATTTCAGCTCGCCAGTTAAAAGATCCACGAAGCCGCCTCCCTTGCCGCTTTACTCCCATCTCATGTAAATATTCAAAGTTATTTCATTCCTGGAATTGAATCTTTGACGAGGCCAAGCCCTTAGCACTTTGCTTGGGCCAAATGCACTCGCCGAGCATTCGCGGCATCAATCAACTAGCGACTACTGGTTTACTGTTCTTGGTTTGTCTAGATCTTTTATACAAAGGGATTTGGTATGAAGACAGGGATCCTTAAAGGATGTGGCAAAATAAGGCTTGCATCAGGTGGCATCTGATCTGGCCAGATTCGATCGCATCTCAGGGGGGGAGCTGCTTAGACCAAGACAAGGGATGAGTTGTGTCAATGAGCACATAATTCCGTCATCTACGAAATCACCCTCAGCAGACATGCCCAAGCAAGAAATATAAAGAGCCCCAAGTTCGCACGTCTTGCAGCGGGTGGAAAGATCCATTCGTTACTGGATCTTTACATGAAAGCACATGCAAGCCCACCCCGAATTCTCGGATAAAGTAGCACGAAAGTGTCGCTTACACCTTCTATTTTTATGGTAAATTCTAAAAAGGAATTTTTTATAATTCTTTGTTCATTCTGCTCCTTTACGTCTTTGTTGAAAATTGCTGAATTGGGCGAACTGGCTGTTTTTTGCAGACACTAGCGGCAGCGCCGCGAAGTTTCTATCAACGTCGACACAAACTTTGAACATTTTAGTGATTAAATGACAACCATCAACTCCCGCTAATTGGCCTTTTTTACTCCCCACTAGATTTCCGGATGAACTAGGCAAGTGAACAGTCAACGATCTCAACCTTCTCATCACGAATGCGGGGTTGTCGGCGATCTAAGATCATCCACATCAACGGCGATCAGCACACTTACTCTACGCTTGCTCCTCCCACCAATACAGGACGTTTGTTCGGGTATCCTCCGACGGATCTAGTTAGGTGTATCTTGGCAAACTCTTTGCATTCTAAAATTGGCACTGGGGTTCCGGGAGTCGCTTCCCCGTCCCGTATCAGTCCAAGGAGTCAGGCTTTAGCCGCGTCAACTCAAATGAGGGTGTGGTAGTAAAAGGGTAAGCGATCTCCTCTTGTTAGTCTTTTGGTGCCTCGGGACCGAACTTTTCTTGTGGACTTGCTGAGGGGTTGCAATGGATGACAAATTTGCAGATGGCGAATTGAGCAAGCGTACGATCGTAGCAGGGATCTCTATACTGTCAAGATCGCAAAACTACCCGCTCCGTGGGTGTTCATTTGCTACAACTTTTCTGTATTTTAAAGCACAAATCACTTTTAGGATAGTTTATAGCATGATATGGTAGCAGACACTTTACTTCGAAGCATGTCAGCAGGGACAAATCCGATATTGGATTATTCAAAACGAATATCAAGTCACTTCTGGTTTTACTACCCACGTGCATGAGAATTAAAACGACCAATAAGATTGTTCAAATGTAAATGATTGGTTCTGCTGGCTACCTTTGTGGCCAAGGCCAGCCGTGGTCCTGTTTGGGGTCACTGCTTGTTTCTTTGGCCAGACATGAGTCCATGGTTACCCTTGAATGCAAACTAATAGGATCAGAGATTAGTATGGTATGAAGTAGATTCATGTCGCAGACATTGGTGTGCTTAGGTAAACCACTGATCGTCCTGACTATTTTTACTCTCGAATATTGTTCCATTCTAACGGCTGATCTATGGGCTTGACTAAAAATTTCGGTCTCCACTGCGAGCCACCACAAATACAACAAAAGATTGGCCATGCACAAGGCAACAATTGTAGTCACAGGAGTCCATAGCGAGATAAGCTTGAGAAACAACATGAAAGATTCCGCCTACAGCAGGCAGCATCGCCACTGCGGGGAGGGTTAGGTGGGCCCCGCGGTATATTGGTGCGGCTGAAAGGTGAGATCAAATATTACCAATCAATCGAACCTGACGCGAGGGAACATGCAAGCCTCGCACCACTCTGCCATTTCTCAAATTACTATTTCACAGCGAGAGACAATTGATTCACCGACCCTGCCCTGACGCACGTGGGAGATACTATAGCTGTGCCCTTGTAGACATCTATCTGCCCAGCATGCGGCTGCTGCACACGACCACCTTCGAGCTGCGGATGTTTCTGGGTTCGATGCCGCCGTATGCAATCCTCTCGCACACGTGGGGAGAGGAGGAAGTCACCTTCCAAGACCTGTTCAGCAAAGACCGCACCAGGCTAAAGGGTTGGCGCAAGGTGGAGAACTGCTGCAAGCTGGCAGCCGACGGTGGGTGGGAGTGGATATGGATCGACACCTGCTGCATCGATAAAAAGGACAGCTCCGAGCTGGGTGAAGCGATAAACTCCATGTTTCACTGGTACGAGGAGGCCCAGATCTGCTACGCCTACCTGGAAGATGTTCCCGCCAGAGTGTCGATCTCCCCGGAACAGCCTGGTTTAAAGAAAGGAACAGTCGAACCTGAGGAAGACGACAATGAAGAGCACCAAACACGGGGCTTCCCCTGGAAGTGGTATTTCAGAAGCTCTCGGTGGTTTACGAGAGGATGGACACTGCAGGAGTTGCTGGCGCCGTCGTATCTCTTGTTCGTCGACGCAACCTGGAAGGCCATCGGATCGCGCGAGGAGTGGGCAAGCGAGATCTGTGCGGCAACTGGCATGCAACCGAGCCACCTCTACGACTTTCGGGGCTGCAGCCTGGCCATCAAACTGTCCTGGGCAGCAAATCGGAATACGACGCGGGAAGAGGACAGGGCATACAGCCTGCTTGGTTTGCTGGGGGTCAACATGCCTCTGATCTACGGCGAGGGGAACAAGGCCTTTTTCCGGCTCCAGCGATTGTTGATCGAAAATTTCAACGACGAAAGCATATTGGCTTGGGGGAAAAAAGAGAGTAAGTAACACCGCTCGTGTTTCCATGGCGAGAAAAAACGTGACTGACCGTCGTGTTCCTGTATCAGGGCGCGATGCTTTTTTCATGCCCATAGAGGATTGCAACTTCCTGGCTGGGTCGCCGGAAGACTTTTCAGTCTCCGGTGAGCTGGTTGTATGGCCCTTTGACGAGGATAGGCATGGATTTTCCATTTCGAATGCCGGTCTTGCGATAAACGCAGAAGTCTTCCGCATGCGTGGGACAAATACGCCCGACAGGCAGCTATTCTCCATTCAGTTAAACTGTGCTTGGTCCTGGCATTCCACCAAGACTCCGGTCCATTTGCTTCTGACCAGGATCGGAAGCGGGTTCGTGTTCTGTCGAGCCTCCCCGGCTATCCGGCCGTTGCGGGATATGAGGCTGGGAGGAACGGAGATATGGGAAAATCTGGGGCGACGCGACATTATTATAACCAATAAGACAAGCGGAAATCTTTCGGGTTCGACCTTCTTGGTCACCATAGACCATGCTAAACCAACCTCTCCAGTCTTGGAGGGAGTCAACTCGCATGGATACTTCCTGAACAACACGACCGAAAGATGGGAACCAGTTCCCCGCAACGGCACTTATACCAGCTCAATGAGTGAGCAGTATGTTCTAAGGCTGGGTCCGTACGTGGCAATTGTGCCAGGTGCGGCGTTTTTGATGGAGGTGCGGGTTCCGCCCAAAAGGTTCGGCATGATTGTCAAGATGACCTCTCACTTCCCGGTATTTGGGATATGGAAACTGGAACAGCAGTCTCCGCTTGCAAGTCTCGCCCAGTTCTTGGATGGGAAGAGACCCTATCCAATCACAGCGCCGTTGGAGGAAAACACCATGATTCGAATCGGAACAAAGCCCGGGCAGCCCGACAATCGAGATGGATCCTCGCTTAAACGTATACTTTACGAGACAAGAAAGGGCCTCAACTCCCACTTGGCAACTTCTTTCGACATTTCGGTCACCAAAAGCTTTGACCTGCGAATCGAGGTCGAGAGCGTTCAGGAGGAACACTATCAGACTGAGACCTTGGGGACGGTTCGCTCCCCTGTCCCTTGTCCGTTGATAAAATGGACTCCGACAGTCTTTGACTACATGGATGTTCCAACTGCCCAGGATACCTAAAGCTGCATGACCTGGAAGGAAGTAATGTTACGAGCTAACTGTCAGTGGATTTTATAACATTTACAACTGCGTTTCATTTATTTCTATTGTATCTAGATCATGTTGATTATTGATGCTGTTTTCTTTTTTTCGTTATTTGCTTAGGCAGCGAGGCGAGTAAATAATCGAGTTTATGAGCGACATGTAGGGTAGCCCGAAAACCGGTTAAATTGGACAAGAGTGGAAGAACACGGACTCAACCAACTATAAAACTTACAAGAGGCCATGTGGCAGTGTATGAAAATAAATCAATACAAACCGCAATCAACTCTATAACACAAGTTTTACTACTAGTTAGTTGCCTGATTCATACACTACCTTCCTCAGTCCCAACTACAACATCAACTCTGTGTTCAAACGCACCCCTTGTGGGTAACTTCACCCGTCCTTTACTATCTATCCTTCGAAGCCCGAAAAAAAAAGCCTTAGTAAGCGGTAGTTTGACGGAACAACCAAAAACTACCCGTCCCATGGGATCTCGCTCTCTCTGTCGGCAGTTGAGATTATCCCCATGGCTGGACAATCGCCATGCTAAACCGGGTACTACTCCACACACACACACACACACAAACCCACACCCACTCCCGCACTGCATGTGTCCGACGAACTGGTTCCCGATGCTACACCAAACCTTCAACAGGGGGGTCTTGGCAACATCTTTAAAAAAAGAACCGTTATCGATATCGCACGGAACCTAGCAAAAAAAAAAAAGAAAGTCGTACAGTTGGTCGCCCGCCCCCCGCTCGCGAACCCCGTTTCGCGGCGCAGCACCCGGCATTTGTTCCCCGCATTTTCCATCGCAAAGGGCCCGGCGGCGGGGATAGCGAAGAGGGGGTGACAGGTGCCCAAATCCCGTGTCTTCCGTTAATAAGCCCCCAATGGGCAAACGCCGCTGCAATTATATATGTATGACGCTCTGGCCCTCGCTAGTCCGCTTCTCCCCTCCCAAAGGCTTTCCCCTCTTTTCACCAGGACAAGCAAGGACTTGGGCCGTCTTCTCTCTTCCCTCTCAACTCTTCTTCCCTTCATCATCACGTCAAATACTAACCATAGTCACGCGGGCGAACACACGATGGGGGGTTTGGCCGAACGAAAAAAAACTTGGATTCTGTCGGGTCCATCTATCTTGCTCTAATCGTCTGATCATGTCTTGGGCTCTGAATTCCTGAAACCCTTCCTCCCCAAGACTCTTTTCCCTTCTTTCTCATTCCCGTTACAAGTGTGCGTGTGTTATGCTTCCTCTCTAGGGTTTTTTTTTCTTTCCTTTCCTTT
>JAHVYC010000287.1:0-14541 GCA_020623665.1 Calonectria multiphialidica
TTAATAGTCCTATACGTTATTTAATCAGTATTCAAATTTGGCTTATTTTAGAGATAAAAAGGTTAAGGGTCCATTGAGTTGAAAAAATTACATCGGACCCTTACCCCTGTCTGCAAGAAATAGTGGAGAAAAAACATCGGACTGTTGAACAGTCCATCGTTTTCCCTAGGATAGGGTTGGGATGGTCTTCTCGATGACAAGATCCGGGTCCGGGTAGTTGTGGACTTCCTTCAGGTTTTCGATGACCATGTCGAGCGTCTCGGCTGACATGGGAGCCATTTCAGCAAACATCTGGCCCTCCAGCTTCTTGGCCGATCGGCCCCGCATCTCCTGGTTGATGCTGGCGAGCTCCATGATCTTGGTCTTCAGGTCCAGCCTCTGCTCCGACGTCAAGCCGTCTTCTGCGTTGTCCGGGTCGTCGACACCTTCATCGCCCGCCTCGGCCGGGCCTCCCCTGTCCCGTCTAATCTTGATGATGCGCGACCTACGGGAGCTGACCAGCGCCGCCTTGTCGCCCCGCAGCGTGGCTTGCACGACGAGGTCGGCGGCTTCCTGCGTCTCGTCCAGGTCTCTGCTGGGGTCGTAACCAATGTCGACGTAGCCGGGAAAGGTTTGGCTGTTGGTGGTAGGCTTGCGGCCGTAGAGTTGGTTGGTCCTTCCGTGCCGCCTAGCGAGTAGGCAGTAGAACATGATTATGGCACGATTTAGGTCCTCGTATGTGAACTCGCGATGGGCGGGTCGTCGGCCGCCGGGGTCGTCCCGCGTGGGAAATCTATGCGCGTAGCCATCCCGTGCGTATTGTCGATTGGCGTCATATTGTTGCGGAGCAAATAGGAGCAGCTGCACTGCGTGAACCAGAATGAACGGGATGACGGCGAGCTGTTCGCCATCCACGCCCGTGATGCCGGTCTCCACGTCGGTGATTCGGATAGGGATAAAGGTGGGTCGAGTGCAGTAATTAATGACATTGTTGACAATGCCCTCTACATTGTTGTAATCTTTGTAGCAACGCAGCACGTCGAGTGGTGACGGGAGAGGTGTGGTGCCGTCAATCTCCAACTTGGGTTGCGTGGCCATGGCCAACTTGAAACCTCCCCAGGTGGCCTTGCACCGCTGCTCAAACGCGTTCAACTGGCCAGACGGCACCTCCTAGGTGTACGGCTTTGGGTCCTTGAATTCGAGCGCCAGTGCGACACTCTTTAGCGAGAATTTATTGTGAGCCACGTAAGCCGCAGGGCCGATGATGTCTGGAACTATATAAAGCATGTTAGTCGATACAAGCTCCAGGTCTGCCTCAAGAAATACCAGCAAAAATAAAAGATGGAAGAGGGGGGGAATAGAATAGCAGAATTCTAAACACGGCTGCTCCAAATTTGCTCCGAGCAGCCGCGTTTATAGTCTTGCCATTTTCCTGGGCAATAGGGGCAAAAAGGGAAAAAAGGGAAATAGCAGAATTCTAAACACGGCTGCTCCAAATTTGCTTCGAGCAGCCGCGTTTAGAGTTTTGCTATTTTGTGAGGCATTCTTCGAGGACGTGAAGAGGAGTGGTGTGGTTGCGTGCCTGTGTGTACTTACCAATGGTGTCCATGTAACTCTGGAAGTGTAGAATGCTGGCAAAGTTGAGGTACTGGCTCGAATGGCTCAGGTTTCCCATGGTCGCGAGCCACTTGTATCCGACTTGGACGCCGGGGGGGTATCCGATCTGCTTCCATGTGTTGTACAGCGCCTTGGTGCCGCCTCGGGTCCTGGACTGAGTGATTGGTGGAAAGACCGTGGCAAACTCACCCTTGATGTGCCAGTCTGGTGGGTTTGGCAGCCTCATGACGCTCACGAAGTTGTGGTGTGAATATGTCTCGGGTGCTTCCGAAGGCTCGCCTGTTGCGTCGTCAGTCGTTTGACGGGCCTTGCCTTTGCCTCTGCCTCTCTTGCGGCCGCCGCGGCCGCGGCTCGCGTTGCCGCCCGTCGACTTTCGGGGCATCGCGAATCGGTCAACAAAATGAACAAGGAACGTCTCTGCACTCGTCGGCCCGCCTGTGCACTTGGATCGAGACTAGGAATTGAAGAAAATAGCAAAAGTCTAAACCCGGCTGCTCGAAACAGCCCAGTTTGAAGGTTTGAAGAGGAAGAAAAGAGGAAGAGGTTCGAGAAGTTGGGGAGGGGGCATTTATAGTCAGACCTCCTAGAGTGGGTCCCTCCCTCCCCCGGGGTGGGTCCCTCGGGGTGAATCTTCGAGCAGCCGTGTTTAGAGTTTTGCTATTTTGTTCTGATTCAATGAGTGGGCGTTTGCGTTTGCGTTTGCAAGTGAATGTGTGTGTGTGTGTGTGTGAATGTGAGGGTGGGTGCGCGGGGGTTTGCCTTGTGTTGACGGTTGCGTATAGTCTGATTGGTGCATAGTCTGACTGGTGCAAACGGAACCAACAAAGCAGTGGATCCCCATTAACTTCCTCTGTATTCACTTCTGTATTCACTCCTGTATTCACTCCTGTATTCACTCCTGTATTCACTCCTGTATTCACTCCTGTATTCACTTCCTCTGCATTCACCGCCTCCTGCACCGGGTTGGGGGTGGGAAAATAACAAGACTATAAACATGGCTCCTCAAAGCCTTATTTTCGAGCAGCCGCGTTTAGAGTTTTACTATAATTACATTAGACTACATAGTCTTGCTGGGACTTGGGGTCTGTTCCCCTGTTCCCTTGGGCCAAGTTAGTTTCTTGACATGAATCGTGGTGCAGCAGTAGGCATGATCACCGACAACCGGCATTGTCCGTCCCGTTCCCGTGGCGCGGATACAAGTGAATTCAGCACTCGGGGTCGTAGGCCGACCCAAAGTAGTTTTCGCCCCCGTAAAAGACATCTTCCCACTCGTCTGCCAGTCCCAGCGGCTGGGCCTCCTCCTCACTGCACACCCGCAGCAGGGCTTGTGCCTGCTCCCACTCCTCCTCCAACATGATGGCCTGGGTTTCCCGTCTAGTCGTGGACACCGATGTAAGGGCTAGGAATTCCGCATATGCCTGTGCGTCGCGTTAGTCGAGTCGACTTGAGCAGGCCAAGGTCCCGCTGCCGCCACTCACCCAGTCTTCGTCCAGGCAGGCTTGGATGAAGGCCACATCCTCCGGGTCTGTGCCGACATCTTCTCCACGCCCGTGACCAGCCGGGCAGCGCGAACAAGCCGAGGGAGTGCCTTGGTCTATTCGTCGCGTCAGGAAATGTGTACACTTCGGGTTTCTCGTGTCTTATCCACTCACCAGTCACAGAAATGCATATGGGCATCTCGGGCATCTCAGCCATGTCGGCCATCCGGCCAAAGTCCTTGACAAAGTCGACCATGGCAGCGAAGCATGCATGACACTATTCGTGTGCTTCCCTGGTGCCTTCTGGCCAAATGTCTCCTCCTGCAGTCGCCCGGTGCTGTTCCGCCTTGACCGCCACAGCTCCTTGCTCTTCATCTTCCAAACCGTCGGTGGCTGCAATGTCTTCACCGCCCGAGAGATAATCGTCAATGTCGGTGAATTCGTCGCCAGAGTTGCCGGCGTCGTTCGCGTCCTCCAGTCGAATCACTTCAGGCAACTCATCCTTGGCAATGGTCCTGGTCAATGTCGAGCTCATGTTTCTTGACCGGTCGGTAGGCCAAGGCCATACAATAGATAGATAGGCAGGCAGGCAGATAGACAGACAGACAGACAGAGACAAAAAGGAATATTGTACAGTCTACACAAAGGTCTCCAGAAAAAGAAGAAGAAGAGAGAGAGAGAGAGAGAGAGAGAAAAGAAAGAAAGAAAGAAAGAAAGAAAGGCTCAAACTCAAGCATCAACAGCCAGAGTCTGCCGCAACAAAAAAAAGAAGAGGTTTATAGCAAAAGTCTAATCACGGGCTCTCAAAATAACCAGCGTGAAAAGGCATGATGTAAAAGAGACAAATGATTAATTACAAAAGGGGGGGGAGAAGGGGAGCCACAGCATATCATAGCAGTCCTCCTCCAACCACGTGATCCTCGCCAGTTCCTTATTCCGAAGTATCATTCCCTAATCCCCCACCTCCCCCCATTCAACACGGCAAGGCCTGCGCCATCTCTACTCACAGTGCCCAGGCTAGCTAGGCTGCCAGCTGCCGCTGCTGCTGGTCCAACTTGAGTGCGGCGGCCTGGACCTCCGGATCGTTCAGACGACGAGTCAGATTGTTCAATTCCTCGATCTCGACCTTCGGATCGGTCAGACCACGAGTCAGATACTTCAGATCCTCCATCTCTCGGAGGTCCTTGTCTGCGATTAGCTCTCTTCATCCCCTCGGGAACGGCAAATGCCAGTCAAAAGATCAACTCACCAGGAGGCCCGTCTCCCAGTTCATCTGGCGGAGCATAATCAGGCGACCCAGCACCTTCTCGGCGGCCTCGTCAAAATGGGGCTGGCACTTCAAGTCAGCAAGCATAACCTCTCGTCGCCCCACGCCCGCGGCCCCTTTTGTTTTGGCCCAGCAAGTACTCACGTATCGAGCATCAACAAGCTCCCGCAGGAAGGCTTGGAGGTTCTCGTGAAGCCGATGGCCGCACCGCTCCTCGTCTTGGGCGGACCCAACGTCTTCCCATCCGTTCATGTAGAAAAGCTTGCAGTAGAGTTGGTTGTAGTCGTCCTGAGGGTTTTCCAGAAGCCGGCGCAGTCGGATCATGCACCACTTGTCGCATAGAGGTCGTCCCTCCATCAAGAAGACCCAGTGCTTTTGCACGGCCGCGTGGACCTGGTCTGCCGCCCTGCGGCTGACCTTGGCTTGCCAAGGTTCCTTTTCGTCAGTCATCGTTCCTCTTCTCGGAGCCGAGGGGTATATGTATGCGTCTTGCCAATGTTGAAAGTGCCGTTTTGGTGGCAAGTGTTGTTGTTGAAGGATGAAGAAGGCAGACGGGCGGGAAAGGATGAGGGAAACTAGGGCCTTATTTATAGACCCTCCCCAATCTGGGACGGTCTGCATTGCAGTGAATCACTGCACCTGTTTTTCCCGGTTTTCGTGGCAGTGAATCACTGCACCCGTTTTCCCCGGTTTTCGTTGCAGTGAATCAATCCAATTCACCCCTGCCCAGCTCCCCATGATTCAACCCCAAATAACTACATATATCGCGCCTCCCGCCCCCTCTTCCTCCAATTCAAACCTTCCTCCTTACAACTTCCCTCGTCGCCTCGCCGCCCCGTCGCCCCCTCCCCCCGCCACTCCTCCACTGAAGTCCAAACCTCACCTTCAACTACAGTCCGACGCCAACATGGCCATCTCTGCCGAAAAGGCAAGCCATGTTCGCTCCATGGCCAAGCGTCATCGCCAGTTCCTGGAGGAGCAGCCTTGCCCTCCCCAGTGCACCCACCGGCTGCGCGAAGTCCTGCACAGCCCCTACGGCTGGAACTCTGGCTGCCGTGATGGCCTCCCCGGATCCTGGGACGTGGCCAAGATCTCCAAGCCTTGGGAGTGCCCTGGCAGCTTGCTGCACCCAGATCTAGCTCCTGCCTTCCCCAGCCTCAGTGTCCTGACCCATGTACGTTCAGCCCGTCTTCCTAGTCAGCACCTTCTGGCCGCCAATGCTAATGATCCATCAAAGGAAAACTGGCAGAGTTTGGCCCTGAATAGCTTGCTTGCTTTGCAGAAGCAACATGAGCAGCATTGTTTCCTCGTAAGCCGCGCCATCATTCCTTCTTCCCGGTTGTTACCCATTGCTAACTTGTTATTAGGGTTGGCGCGCACTGGAGCAACTGCTCTACCTCATCAAAGACGGCAGCAACGACGACGACGACGACTTCTGCGGGGGTGAGAGTCTTGACAGTGACCTCGACTATGGTTGGGGGGAAGCCTAGGCTGGCTCAATGGCGCCATATTCTCTCACCTTAGGCGTTGCAGTCCACCATCATTAGCCGGGGCGGACGGAGGATAGTAATGCCCTTGACATGGGTTTTTACGTAGTTTGGGGCAGCCAACATAAATACTTCTTATGCACCTTCTTCATGGTTGACTCCTTCAACGCCTGCTTATGTTGACAAAATAGCAAGACTCTAAACGCGGCCGTTTCTAATAATTTGGAGCAGCCGTGTTTAGAGTCTTGCTATTTTATTCAAACAGGAAAATAGTAGAATTCTAAACGCGACCACTTCTAATAATTTGGAGCAGCCGTGTTTAGAGTCTTGCTATCTTGTTCAAATGGGAAAATAGCAGAATCCTAAACATGGCTGTTTTTGATAATTTGGAGCAGCCGCGTTTGGAATATTACTATTTTGTTTTGTTCAAAAAAATAGCAAAATCCTAAACATGGCTGTTTTTGATAATTTGAAGCAGCCGCGTTTAGAATATTACTACTATGTTTTGTTCAAAGAGAAAATAGTAAAATCCTAAACATGGCTATTTATAATAACTTGGAAAGGCCATGTTTAGAGTTTTACTATTTTGTTGAACTAGATTGGTATGGTGGATATAGATGGAAAGATTACTGAATGTTTTAATACTTCCTATTTATTGTCTGACTGGTGATCGGTGATTGTTGTTTGCTTGTTCTCGGTATACAAGCAAACAAAGAAAATGTATGACTTTTGATTGCTCTTCCCCTTCAACTCCTTCAACCTCTTCAACCTCTTCAACTCCTTCAACTCCTTCAATCTCTTCAATCTCTTCAACCTCTTCAACTCCTTCAACTCCTTCAACCTCTTCAACCTCTTCAACTCCTTCAACTCCTTCAATCTCTTCAACCTCTTCAACCTCTTCAACTCCTTCAACTACACAACAACGTCTTGGCTTCCATGGCTTCCAAACCACCACCAACATGCTTTTCCGATCTTCCCATCATTCTAAAGATTGCCATATTCGACCTGGTTATTCAAGGCCGGGATATCTCCCCGCGATATGGGTTGCCTGGAGGTGGCTTTCGTGACGAGACCACGTTTCGTACCCTCTCGGAAATCACCGCTTGGGAGAACGTCGAGATTCGTCTTGTCTGCAAGGAGTGGAACCTGATTGTGGAGAACTATTTGCAGGACGTCGCCCTCGTGCGCCAGCCAGGCGGCCAGGGCACCGGGCCTGGCCTTCGTATGCTTTTGAACCCTAGAAAGGATGTGCTCCTCCTCCGGTCGACCGCCTGCATTCCTAAGCCCTGCTTTCCAGACTCGGAGGGGGGCGAGCCGACGCCCTTCCCGGTCAGGCTTGTCCGCCGTGCCCTGTTTTACCCCCCCGATCTCGACTTTCGCGATGCCCTCGCCGAGGCCAGAGGCAAGCCCGCCCGTTTCACCCTTGCCCCGCCCGTTGCCATGCTGCCGAGGCTTGCACGCTTTGATTTGGCATTGATCCGGACGAACGGCCGATATCGCCACCAGGACCAATGCTTTCGATACTTCACCAAGACGGGCACGTTGCAGTCGAAGCCGCTGAGGTGGGAGGATACGACCGATGTGCGCGTTTCTGTTGCACCATATCTCAAGGCTCGCAATCCGCATTCGCCCGACGTGAACCTTGTCCTGCGCCTCTACATAGACCCCGACGAGGAAGCCCAGATTGGTGATCCCGACTTCGCCTGGAAGCATGTCCGGCAGCCTGAGGTGGGACAATCAAAAGACGTCAAAACCGTGGCTACCATGTGGTTTTGGATTACGGAGTCCATCCCCAAGGACGGGTCCTCGGTATTTCAGCTTCAGCCATCCAGGCTGGACGTTTCCCCTTGAGTTGCCTGATGGATGGATGGATGAATGAATGGATGGATGGATGGATGGGTGAATGGGTGGGATAATGCTGTATATGGCTCCTTGAGGGGGGTTTGTTGCTTGGAGCGGCTGGGATTAGGATGTTACTATTGGAAGTCTTGTTCCCTTGGAACTGTGTGTTTTTTTTTGTTTTTTGTTTTTTCTCTTTGTAATCTTGTCCTCTTATTGGTTGCTTGTATTTAGGTTTGCTCTTTATAATCTTGTCCTCCTGTTGTTTGTCTCATCCCATAGTTCGTATACGATCCGGCATATGTGATGCGTCTGCACCCCTGCCCACTTGATGAGTGAACCCATCCAGTTGTAAATCTTTTCTTCGTCGTTCGTATACCTTGGGCCCATCTTTTCCATAACCTTTTGCGCGACCAGGTCTTTGTGCTTCATCCACATGACGCCCATGGCTTCCAGGAGCACTCCTTTGTACTGGCATGGTCTTCCCTGGACTCTTCTGAACCTTCCCCCGTCCTCGCCCGTTGCCTCCCACCCGTTGCAGATGGCCTGGGGCAGTCCGCACCCGAAGCATGCGGAGAAGCTGGCTAGCCTATGCTTGTGGAAGATCTCCCTTTCCAGCCACTGGATCATGGCGTCCACGTCCTCCCAGTCGTCCTCGCCTGTTCTGGGGCATCCTTCCCGTCCGTGGTTGCATTCGTCGTCTGCCTTTCCTGTTGCCAGGCACATGATGCACCGTCCCGACCACCTGTCCAGCAGGTCCTGGAACCTCTCCATTTCGTCTGCCTCGTTCATCCGTCTCTCTGAAGCCTTTTGCTGGTCGTATCTTGCTCTTCGTTGTTGGTCCTCGAACATGAGCTTGACCTGTGCGTCCTCTTCTTGTTCTTCCTCTTGGAGGGCTCCAATGTCCATGTCCGCGTCGGCTAACGTGTCTTCCAGGGCCTGCCTGTCGCGGGCTGCCTCGCATACGTCACACACCTCTTCGCCCTCTTCGCACTCTAGCCGCTCCTTCCACCCGTCCATGATGCCGTCGAGTATCACTCTTCGGCACCACTTGCCGCTCATGAAGTCTTGCACCGCCGGCTCCCATCTGCCCTCCGTCTCGCATCGTAGTTTTCGGGTGTCGCTGTCGCACACCACGACTGCCTCGCTGCTGTCCCCGTCACGGCCTGCTCGTCCGCTCTCTTGCACGTAGTCTCGCAGCCGGTCTGGCATGCCGGCGTGTATGACCAGCCGCACGTCTGGCACGTCGACGCCGAGCCCCAGGGCGTTTGTTGCGACGACGAATCTCCCCCCTTCTATCCATCGTCTGAGACGCAGTGCCCTGGCCTCCTTCGTTGGGTCGACCCTGCTGTGGTATCGTTCCCACTTTAGTCGTTTGGCCATGGAGTCTACTCGCTCCCTGGATGTCGCGTACACGATGACCCTGCCCTTGTCGTTTTGGCCCATCCACCTGTCTATTATTTCGTAGATGCACTCGTTTTCCGCCTCCTCCGCCTCCCTTTCCGCATCCTTTTCTTTTTCCTTTTTCGTCCTGGGCTTCTTCCTCGTTGGTTGACCTGCTGTAGCCGATGCAGCAGCTGCTGCTGCTACTGCTCTCTCTGTGACCGCTACCCTATACTTGATGTTTCGCCTTGTCGTCCGTGACCGTATCATGCACACCCGGTTCTTGTCTAGGCAGGCGACCTGGAAAAACTCGGCCTCGTCGTGTATGGCCAGGGTTGCCGTGAGAAACACCAGCTGCACGCCCCATTCCTGCAGCCTGGGCCCCAGTTCCTGCAGCTGCGGCCGGTAGTCCTTCCTGCCGTCGGTTACCGTGTGGCACTCGTCCACCACGATCCGGTCCAGCTCTTGGCGTGCCTGCAGCCGGCAGACGAAGTCGTCAAATGTCTTGGTCACTGCTGCCTCGGGTGTGACGAAGACGAGGGATGTCAGTTGGTGGCCTCGCCGGCGGCTGTCCCAGATGTGCGAGCTGATGCTGCTCTCTGCGCACCGGTCGTGCATGTTGTCCTGCAGCGCCACCAGCGGCACGACGACGATGGTGACCCCTCCGCTGTTGGCTGCGCAGAATGCTGGCAGCATGAACGAGAGGCTCTTGCCCTCGCCCGTGGCTGCGACCTGGATGACCGGGCTCTTCCCCTGCATGATGGCGCGTATCGCCTCCTCCTGCCTGCCCCTGAACTGCACCAACTTCTTCTGCTCCCTCCCCTCCCCTCCCGTCGACATCATCTGCTGTAGCTGTCCCGGCAGGTTGACCTTCTGCAGCCTTGCAAATCTCTGCAGCCGCACCTCCTCCCGCGCCGCGTCAAAAGCGTCCCGCTGCCGCTTTACCCCCGTGGCCTGCAGACGTCCCCGGTCAGCTGCTCCGAACCCCAGAAACCCGTGCCACAGCTGGCTGACGGCGCAGAACTTGTCGCGTAGCGGCGCTGTGCCAAACATGCCCTGTTGCACCTGCCGGGCGTAGATCATGCCCGCTATGTGTGTGCTGTGCCCGGCTTGCAGGTCCACCGGGTTGTCCCCGATATCCCACGCTTCCTCCTCGTCCTCGTCCTCGTCCTCGCCGGGGGCTTGCAGCCCCAGGCCTGCTTGCCATTGACCCCCCCCAAGCTTTTGGTGCAGGTGCCGGTTGGCGATGGCGATGGAGATGTGCCTCCATGCGCTGATGTTGAGTCGGCACCCCAATAGGCGTTCGCTGTGCTGTTGCAGTATTCGCCTTGCTCGGTCTGATGTCCACTTGTACTCTCGGATCCATTCCACAAAACCCTTAGTCTTGGTTAATTCCTTGTCATTGTTGTTATTGTTATTGTTGTTGTTGGTATTATTGTCATTATTGCCGCTGTTGCTGTCATTATTGTTATTGCCGCTGTTGCTGTCATTATTGTTATTGCCGCTGTTGCTGTCATTATTGTCATCTTCACCACGTGCACCGCCCTTCTTCCCCTTCGCCCCTTCTTCTTCCGATTGTATAATCTCGTCCGCCCATAGAAATGCGCTAGGCCTCCCCCCTCCTTTTGCCATGCCCTGTATCTCTTGTACAAAGGGCAGTATCAGCCACAGGTACCATACCAGCAGCTCTCCAACCTCTCGTGGAAGGTATCGATGAATCACTTTGACCTGTCCTGTGCTCCGGTAGTTTTTGTGGTATGATGTCACAAAGCACATCATGCCGTTGTGCGCAAGTATGTTTCGCACCCCGCCGTTTGCCGTGTTCATGAACCGAATCGCTAAAATCTCTGTTGTCCGCGCAGGTTGCCCTGCCACCATGTGCATCAAGAGCCACAGTTTTTCTCGAAACCTATCCACGTCCCCCATATACTGCCGCAGTATCTCGCTCTTGTAAGGGTTGTTTCGGCTGGCGGTATCGCCGCTGTTGTTGTTGTCGTCTATGACGGCGCTGGAAATCCATTGCCCTGACCTTACCCTAGAGTGCAAGATCCGTCTCAGCACCCACCCCTTCCCCTTGTCCGCCCATGCTTCGTTGCTGGCATCCTTCAAAAATAAATATCCCTCCGTCTCGTCGCCGTGGTTGTCCTCCATCCTTGTCCATGCAATCGCCGGCAGCTCCTCCAACCCTCCCACCATTGCCAGCTCCTTTACCAGCCTCTGTGCCTCGCTGGTGACTGCGTGTAGCGTCTCTGACAGCCCGCCCATGGTGAACTTGACCTGCGAGAAGATGACCTGGTCGCCTTTCCAATCGATCTTGCCGGCCGATATCGTGTTGAACCGGATGTGCATGCCGAATGTCCGCGTGTCCAGGATCCAGTCCATCGGCGTCGGCTCCGCATCCTCCCGGTCGCCGACGAGCGTCATGAACCGCCGCACCTTGCCTCGAACGACCTGGAAGAGGCTCTTTGCCTCTTCGTAGGCCGCCTCGCGCGCTTCTTCTTCGTCGAGCCCCTGGCCCAGCTTCTTCTGCATGGTCTCGTCCATCTCGCGCTCCTGTTCCGTGTACGATTGGTAGAGAACGAGCATGCGGGCGCACTTGATGACGGCCGAGTATATCGACGTATAGTCCAGCGCACTGAGCCAACCACCACCCTCACGGATCCCCATGACAGCCAGCGCACTGATCATGATGCTGTCGTAGTGGCCCCGCCTCAGCGGGTGGTCGAGGATTGCAATCATGAGTTCCAGGCACAGCTCGTCCACGCCGTCATCGCTTTTGCCTGCCGCCAGTGCATTTTCCAAATCGTTCATCAGATCCGCCTGCCTCATCGTCATCCGGTACGGGGGCTGTTCGTCATCCTCCCAGTCACTGGTTCGCTTCCAGACGCACAGCATCCTCCTCCATACATCCTTGTATCGTGTCCAGGTATCCTTCTCCATGCGGTTGTCAAACGGCCGGCTGGGCTTCTTGCCCATCTCCTTCCGCTGAATCTCGAACAGGGCTGCGAGACCGGCTGTTTTTGGAGCTGCCACCGCCCTCGCCTTGTCCAAGACCCTCTCTAGACTTTGCCACATGCCCTGCAATATGGCTTCCTCCTCCTTGATCGGTTCCAACGTCTCCCGGAGCACGGCCGGGTCCATCTTGCTCAGGTGGTCTGCCCATCCGGTCCTTTCTGCCCAGGAGTTGGGCTCGTTCTTCTCGTCAATGCCCTGGATGCTTGGCAGCATGTGCCTCTGGAACCTGTCGGCCTGTTGTGCATGCATGTCTTGGAGGCGGTGCTGTACGGCAGCAGCCAGCACCTGCTCTCCAGCCTCTGCCCCGTTCTCCATCCCTGCCTCCACACCATCCCGGGCCACTTCGAAGAAGCCGCTGGCCACCCGGCTTGGGAAGAAGCGCTGGCAGCAGACGCCGGTTCTCCATGGAACCTTGCGTGTCTGCGCTGCCTTCCTCCTCACGTCCCCGCCGCGTTTCCACTCGTTCTGCCACCCGTGTGCCTTGCAATAGTGGTCCTGAATCTTCCGCACGGCTGTGCTGATGTACAAACATTCCCTGCACTGGTTGCCATCTGGCTTGGCAGGCTTAATATAAGGTATGGGCCTGGTGCTTGGTGGGGGATATCGAAACTCTTTGAGTTCCTCCTGGCTCTTGATTAAGCCTGGGATTTGTTGCATTTGCTGAACAATAGAGTCTCTCTCCTTGGTTGGAATGTCTCGGTGCTTCTTCTGCAGATGCGTGTGTGTCTCGTTAATAACGCATCCATATTGACATACCTTGCAAATGGGGAATGGATATTCCGGAATATAAACAAATGGTCCACCCGTCCAACATGGCGCATCTATTCGACCCGCCATAGATAGCCCCTTCTTTTCTGCTTCTTGGTGTTTAGTGGATTGGATATTTTATTGTATGTTGCTATGGAACTTGGTTCCTTGTTGATTGTTTTGATCTTATTGTATAATTGCTTTTGTGGGCTTACATACACAGCAACCCAAAACATTACCATACCACCTCCCTAATAGATGAGCATTAGAATATATGCAGAATAAATAGCACAGTCCTGGCCTTGCCTCATCTCATCTCATCTTGTCTTTTCCTATCTTATCTCATCTCATCTCATCTTGTCTTGTCTTGTCTTGTCTCTTCTACCCCTCCATTCAAACATTCCTTTGACGCAATATTCTTACATCCACACTTTCCTTTCTCTTACAGCCATGTCTATTTTACTGGAATAGTTACACTTTCTCCGCCCATAAAAGCCCTTGCCCCTCTTTCCTTTGTCCTCTCCATTTCCTCCTCCTTCATCCTCTTTCATCCTGCTCTTCCACCTTTCGAGCTACTGTTTCCACCTGGGCTTATCGTGCCTTATCCATACGACAAAATGCCCTTCTACTGTGGCTCTGCCAGCTTGGCTATGGCTGCGCCCTCTGCCAGTCTCAGGCTGTCCTCCGCCTTCTACACCGGCCACAACACCGGCCACAACACCAGCCACAACACCGGCCGCACAACCAGCTACAACACGGCCGCCTCTTTCCACCTCAAGCTAGCCACCAGCTTCCACGGCTACAACAATACTAGCTACATGAATAGCTTCTTTTCTATTAGGATGGCTGCCTCTTCTAGCTATCCCTCTACCTACCGTTTCAACCTCTATACTTCCTTTGTCTATAGCTCTACTTGGTATTGGCTACAGATACAGTACTTATTCTATTATGATTGGCACTTTATTCTTTATTGGCTGCTCTTATATAGTATTATAATAAAATTCTTCCCTTTTCCTAGTAAACTTCCTGAATAGTAGCCCTTTTCCTGGTTTCTATTTAGTATAAAATAGTAGAATCCTAAACATGGCTTCTCTAAATTTGCTGTGAATAGCTATGTTGATATATTTACTATTTTCCCCTTCTAAAACATAAAAAATAGCAAGATTCTAAACACGCCTGCTTGAAATAACTATTTGGAACAAGCGTGTTTATACATTCACTATTTCCTATTTTATATTGAAATAGCTCTATGGGCAGACTGTGGTTGCAAATTGGTCGGAATATCTACGGTAGAATATCTCATTTCTGCTTACTCATCCAACCACATCGAAAATCAAGGGAAATCTTCTTATAGTAATACCACATTCATTTCTAGTTCAATCAATCTCAAATTAAAATATTTAATAGTCCTATACGTTATTTAATCAGTATTCAAATTTGGCTTATTTTAGAGATAAAAAGGTTAAGGGTCCATTGAGTTGAAAAAATTACATCGGACCCTTACCCCTGTCTGCAAGAAATAGTGGAGAAAAAACATCGGACTGTTGAACAGTCCATCGTTTTCCCTAGGATAGGCCAGCCTGCACGGCAGTGCCCCCCGGAGGGTAATATACTCCCTGTCACTTCACCCACCCTTCTCACCCTAGGAAATCCCTTCTTTAATATATTGCTTTTTTTCTCCCTTTTTTTCCCCCTTTATTTAATATCTTCCCTTTATATTGATTTTTTT